>NW_023611115.1:0-160640 GCF_013339725.1 Rhipicephalus microplus
GTTCAAAATTTGCTTCTCATTATGATATCGTGGTTTTGGGAACTAAAACCCCAGATATATTGAAAGAGGATGCATGAAGAGAGAAGGATGATATTAGAAACTGGCAAAAAAGGGATGACAGACTTCTTAAGCTATGCTGCCATTGTGATTTTCAGCTGTTCACGCAATTCTCACACGTGACTTTGATGCAGCTATGCACATATCACACAAGCATGCTGACTGTACAGTTAGTATAACTGCAACCTTCAGTACCCAGCCTTCATGTACCCTCTATGACATTTCAGAACATCTGAGTCAGTGTTAGCATCAAGTTATGTTCTTCATGCTGGGGAACCAGTGTGATGAGTTACCATTTCTACAGAATGAAGCCCCTGTCTACCTGGAACAAGCTGCAAGATATATAACTAAACCGCCCTTTTCAGGGCCAGTCAATCTCTGTACGGCTTGGATGCACCAACTGATTCCTTTATCATCAACCCTCAATAAAACTAGCAAATGTTTGTACATGTGGAAGCAGTGTCATTCAATATCTTAGAAAATGCTTGTGAAGCAATTTCAAGGAGAATCGTTTTTCTGATCTCATAGTGAGGCATTAGGAACACCTTAGCCGCACCAAATGCCATTATTCAATGAGAGGAACAAGAGAAATATTTCACTGAGAACTATGAAGTAAACAAAAAAACAAATGTTTTCAGATACTGCGAGATCATTTCATAAAAAAAGCTCAGAAGTTGCTATGTGTGGCCACATTTAATCTGTACAAGCATCGTGTGGTTATAAAATTCTGTACCAAACATAGGTTCAGCTTTCTGGAATAGACCGCGTTGCACAAGCTAGCTCAGTGCATGCACTTCTGTACTCTGCCAGAGAATATTTTTACCACCAGTATGTTGTAACGTGAAGTGGAATGGTGATTGCATACTAGGCGCGTCCTGCAGGACTCCAATAAAGTTGTTTCACTTGATCGGTTGGTGTGCTGTAAGCAGAACATTTCCAAGAAAAATCGTATAGTTTGGAGGAGGACTTAAGCAAGGAAAGGTGTAGATAAAACACTGCATTCACTGGCATTATCCTCACCAAGTATAACATTGTTTTTCTGGTGAAGCTTTGTGTCTGCACAGCGAGCAGGATAAGCTGGTAAAAACATGCAAAATGGGAAGTCTAGCACAGCAATCTGTGCAGTACTGCTCATTTCATGGAGCATTGATTTCACAGGCTTTGCTCATTGTTAGCATTAAGCCTATATTATGTCCACTGCAGGGAGAAAGCCCAATCAATGTTCCCTGTCCTGTATGAGCCAATTTCATATTATGGCTGATAATTTCTCGATCTCATTTGAACTAATCACCTGCCACCCTCTGCTACATTTCATGTGTCCTAATATAAATTAATTGACATTACTGACCTGTCATCCATCTTTTTTTCTCATTCCCAACTAATGCATTGATTTTTTGATAAACTCTGCTTTCTTCCCATGTCTTAATATTATGCTAGCCTTTTTTCATTTTTCTGAAACATTATCTTTGCTCAGAAGCTAGAAGTTATCAGAAAGAACATAACGACATTCTACCTCCTGAGCATATGGCATCATCAATACAAAAATGTAATAAAAGTGAGAAAACATCCTATCTATATAAGAGGCCCTAAAATACTGCAGGAGGCAACAAATAAACTGGTATTTGTATAAAGGCAGTGACAAAACTTTGACTACTGTCACTTATTCTGATTCTTGGGACATCTTTTTTAGTACATCATAACACATAATTACACATTTACACAATTTACACAGAGGAATTGCTACCACGTGCATTGAGGCCACCCTTCAGAAGTCATGTGAGCACAAGGATGAGGTAAGCCTTAAAAACCAGATTAAAAGGCTAAAGGATGCTGGATATCCCAACAGCACCACCACACCCGTGTGCTCAACCCTCCTGCAGAAAGTCAAGTTAAACAAAACAGGACCAAAATAAAAACAGAATGACCAAAGATCTTTGCATGCTATACCGTACGTACATAAGGTGTTTCACAATATAAAGAAAATAGCGAGCCGATATGATTTTATCTTGTTATTTGCCATCCCTTGCAAGTTTTCAAAAGTGTGTGTACTAAAAAGCAACAGGAATAGCCATTATTTCACCATTCGTCACGAGAATAGGTATACTGAATGCCAATATAATGTTGTGTATGAGATACTATTGACATGTGGAAACGTAAACATAAGACAAACTGGGCAGTGCCCCAATGTTTGAGCAAGACAGCATGCTTAAAATGTTGAGAATGGCTATGCTAGTCGCATGGCCATACACTGTAAAGAATGTAAGTGCAGTTCTATGTTTCATAAAACACTGTTTTTGAAAAAAGCAAGAACAAGAAATGAAAGAGAGACTGTGAAAGCTTTTTCTTGTCAGGAAGGCCATAAATCAGTGTATCAGTATACCTTCACTCATCCATTCGGAGAGAGAGTATTCTTTTCTCAGTTAAGATTATATTATCATGGTCTCACATGTGTCGTTGTGCATGAGCACTGTTCTTGTACTCTGTATAAAAGTGGGCGTAGTACCTTCAATAAAATTTAGTTGGCAGTCAGCGCTCTTTCCTGTCCTTTTTGTCTTTTCCTGAACTTCTCTCACTGTTACTAGAACACAACCACGATGAACCAACTTGCCCAGATTATGCTATTGTTGATGAAAAGTCAGAGCCCGAAAATACTTCAGGGGCTCAGAACCTCCTCACTACCCGTCTAGTTACGGCCCTGGTCTATGTGTTCCGAGAGTGAAGCACTAGTGGAGCTATCTAACTACATAACGGTGAGGAGGGTTTGTGTATACTCGAGCTTGTTTCATGACATGGTGAGAGGTGGCAGGTTGTTGAAATAATATGCTGTGTGGGAGGTCAAGATTTTGATTGAGAACGCTGAGTATGAGCCAGTGACATTAGGCGTTCAAGATTTTTTGCGATATTCACTCTAGCATAGGACCTTGGTTGGTGGTTGACGTGTGCATTTGATCACATTGTAGTCTTCCATCATAATTTTTTGCCACTTGGCGTCGGCGCTCTTGAGTTGTACCAAAGTAATTAAGCATTCAGGTACAAGTATCTTCTGTCAGTGTTTCAATGAAGAGCTGAATAGGAGTAATAGCGTCTATCGATACTTCTGGCATTGGTGTATGCACATTTCTTTTGAAGTTCTCTTGCAAAAAAGGCATTAAAGGTATGTTTTTGTGACTTTTTAGTGTTGGCCAGAACTGCTGGTGTGTCCGAACGGCTCTTCGATTGGTTGTGGTGTTGTCTTGTTCAGGGCCACAGAGCTTTAAGTCTTTTTTTTATGTTTGCCTTCACAGGAATGCTCTTTGCATGCTTCTTCAGTACTTTGTATTATTCCTAAAGCATTGACTTCCAGATATTGATTGTGGTGCTTTAATCTAGTGTTCATCTTCACGCTAGCTTCATTTGCACGCAAAGCAAGAACTCAGGAGTATGGTAACTTTTGCTATGGGCTTTCTCTTCTTCAGTCTACTGTATTTTTGCCTGTGTTGTCTAAGCACTGAGAGCCTCGTGCGACAGCTTTTTTTTTTGTGCACTTATTGTGTGCCAATGACTTATTTGCCTCCTCAGCTAAAGACTTTTTGTATTATAAGAGAAAACTCTGTCTGTATTGGTTTTGTCATTCGCTGATGGCGCATCTTCAGTATCTTTTCTCAGTGTACACTATACTTGAATGGAAGAGCAGCATGACTACCTTCAGCTGTTAGCAGGCTTTTAGTTGCTGTAATACTGATTGATGCTCCTTTCTCGGGCATTCTATTTTGGATGGTTGGCATGTCATTGCTTCTTTTAAACTTTAAAACTGCAGGTGCGCCTTTTTCTGGTTACACCTGGTATATTTTTCCAGTGGTGATGTGCTCCATATATATATATTGCTAACTTGAGAAACAAGGCCTCTTTACGTTAGGTGCACATCAGGTGGGAACAGTACTTCTGTTACTTGTCAAGATTCTGGCCCCTTATGGTGGGAATCATAATGCACTGTTGATGTGTCAAATTCACATAGCATAATTCCAAGGCACTCGATCAATATCCAAGGAAGAAAATTATGGTCTTTTGCGTGAGTTTCAGCAACTCATAGTAATTTGTATGTAAATGAATACTTCATCATTCTTGGCTGTCATGTTTCATGGAAGCACATGTGCTTCGTTAATAACAAAAAAACACGCACGCTCACGCCACTGCAGTGGCGTGAGCGTGCGTGTTTTTTTTTTTTGTTATTAACGATTTGCCCTATGCATTCACGTTTCTTCTTTTTTTGTGTGTCGTACTGCTCGTATCGCGCAGCCTACCGTTTTGGGCACACGTAAAAAAAGTGCATAAAAAAGAAGCGTTCCACGCCGAAATTCACGTTCGCAACGAGCTGGCTACGACGCCCACACACTCCGCAACACCTTACCAACCGTTCGCTGCGATGTTGTTGGGAATTCGTGTGGTCGTTGCATGAACATAGCGCGTGCGTGCGTGCACACGCGCGTCTGTGTGTTAGATCACGGCAACTGCATATGTTGTATGATTCAGTCACCATAACGCAACTGACGACCCCCGCTCTTCCCACACGTCAAGCAGCAGCAAGTGCCGTTAACACGTACTGTGCTGTGAACGCAAAACAGATTCGAATAGGTCGCGTAGATAGCTAGCCCGACACATGATACGATAAGATTTGCGTCAGATATTCGATGTCTACATGCACGCGTAAGACAGCGGTATCCGCAGCAGCTTCGTCATACGTACGGATAGCACCGCATCGTACGTCACGTCTGACAGAGAAACTTGATCGGTAATTTTTTATCACTTAAAAAGTCTACCTTGCACAACTTCAACCAACGATTATGCATTTCAATCAACTGTGCATGGTTTATTGATTGATTGATTGATATGTGGGGTTTAACGTCCCAATACCACCATATGATTATGAGAGACGCCGTAGTGGAGGGCTCCGGAAATTTCGACCACCTGGGGTTCTTTAACGTGCACCCAAATCTGAGCACACGGGCCTACAACATTTCCGTCTCCATCGGAAATGCAGCCGCCGCAACCGTGATTCGAAACCGCGACCTGCGGGTCAGCAGCCCAGTACTTTAGCCACTAGACCGCCGTGGCGAGGCATGGTTTAATGACGAAAAGATAGTTCTAATATTGTGCCCGGCACATATATTACTCTCTAACTTGAAAAATCGGTGCGTGAATTGGGGCCAGAACAGCGCCAAAAAGCAGCAGCCGCCGAAATTGGCTCATATTCTAATATTATGACATCGTGATGTTGACTTTTCAGCTGACGCCGGCAATAACGGTCAAACGGCGGGCCAATAATGCCGGTCTTATTGGATGGCTCCGCCCATATTGGCTGCTACTTGTACAACCTGGCCCGATGTGTCCGTTCTAATCAGCCGGCACAGCCTATATGGGCGGAAAGCTCTGAAAGCTGGCCCAATATAACCAATCTAATAGACTGGCACAGCCATCATTGGCGGAATGTTGTTAATGCTGGTCCAACATAGCCGTTCTATTCGGCTGGCAGAACCAATATTGGGGGTACGTTGTGAACGCTGGTCCAACGTCGCCGTTCTATTTGGCTGGCACAGCCAATCTTGGCGGTACGTTGTGAAAACTGGGCCGTTCATGGGCCAGGCAATGCCGATCTATCCCCAATATTGGGCCAACCTTCTGTGCTGCCTGGGTCGGGATTCGCACCCCTTTATTTCGGAAGAGGATGGATTGCTGAGAATTCAAGCAAGCCTTCAGAATGTCGTGTACCATGAGTGCATCAAACACCCGATTCTGCTTCCCGGTGTCCACATCGCCACTGAACTCATTGCCACTAGCTTACACCTGAGGCTTCTCCACGCAGGAGTCGCAACAACCACCGAGGATCTCCGAGAGCGCTTTTGGGTGACGAAGGCGAAGCAGTGTGTGAAAAGAGGGATCGGGCGGTGTACCTAGCACGCGCGATTACTGGTGTAGATTTGATTGGACCAGTGTACTTGAAAAGTGAGCCAACACAGAAATCATACATCGTGCTATTTACTTGTGCGGTAATAAGCGCTGTTCATCTAGAGCTTGCTTCACGCTCCACAGCAGACGGTTTCTTGGAAGCTTTACGGCGTTTCACTGCACATCATGAATTCCCTTCAGTGATTTACTCTGACAATGCTTTGTGCTTTAAACGTGCTTCTCGCAAACTTCGTGCTTTGTATTACACTATTAGGGGAAGTGAAGTCGGCAGTCATTTGCCTGCTCATAGCATCACGTGGAAATTCTCTGCTGACCGTGCTCCTTGGTGGGGCCGATTTTACAGAGGCATCACCTTCTTTGACGTGCGATGTGGAGCTGAATGAAAAAACGAATAAACTTTATTAAAGGTTCGTCCTACAGGATTCTTCGGGCTGGGCGGGGATGAGGTTACCTCTGTCTTGTCCCACCCCCAGTGAATGATGGTGAGGGCGCTTGAGTTGCCAGATCGAAGTCTTTCGAACCGGATGTCCTCCATCGGTATTCAGGACGGCCCATGGCTGGTCGACTAGATTGTCGCTGGTGAGTGCCGCTTGCCAGCGGCGGCGATGCCCACACTGTAAACACAAAATAGCCGAATTGGGCGTTTTAAGGGCGTCATACTACCTTTACTCACACTTCTACACCCATAAATTGTTACGAAATAAGAGTAATATATTTCTGCGACCTCAATTTTACCTCCTTAGGAAATAACGTGCATAAATGAGGGGCGAAAGGAGGTAAATTGATGATCTGACGTCATTCATCACGAACGAGACCGCCAGAAAACTCCCAATTTACCTCCCATTGTATGTTTTCTTTTTATTTGTTTCCTGAGCTCTCTGCAATTTGCCTTCAGTGCTGGCCAGCATGCATTCTGCTGCGCAGGTGGAAGAATTTCGTTGTCATACGAAAGCACAAATTCATCAGAATGCTTGATGTTAGTATGAGGCAACAATTACCGGCGCGTTGTGTGTAGCGCAATTAATCCGGCTCATGCAGAGTGCGGAGCCAGTTTCCGACTCGTGAACTAACGAAGTGATCGGTTCTGCGAAGGCGAACGCGGGACACCTGCGCACGGGAAATGAAGGAGACTCCTTCGTTCACACGGTTCACGAGCGGAGCCGTGAAGGTCGCCCCCGTTAGGGACTAACTAGAAGGGGATGGCTTACTCGGAAGAGCGTCTGGCAAGAAGCAGGCCAGGCGCCACCGTAAGTCATTGTTGGCATGGACGCGCGCCATTGGGAATGACGCAGGTACGCGACCACTGGGCTGACCGAGACATAGTGGTGGCATGGACACGAGCATATCCTCCCCCGCTATACGTCATTACCGAATGTTGTTAGGATGGCGGGGGCCTCGCTGTGGCATGCACACCTAGTCAGCGCACAGGGCCATGCAGTATAATCTCCGCGCTTACGGAGGCTTCTACGGAGTGATGTTAATGAGAAAGTTGATGGAGCCCGAGCATCAGAACGGCTACCGACCGAGGTCGGCCGATACACGGCCAGGCATGGGAGAGAGTGTGACACGCGGAGAACGTATCCCCTCTCGTGTTGTGCTTCGTAACGGCATATTTACCAATGCAGTGCCTGTTTTGAAAGTGTTTTTTGCGATTGGGTGTGATGATGTGAGCCCCAATGTGTGATTGGCTTGTGTAAAGACCCTTTGTTCAACCGAGGGTTGAAAAGAGGGTGCTTGAATCTGAAATGAAAGAGCGGAGGTTCGGGCTTGGACTAGGGCAGACGCTTGAGGCTGCAATAGAGCGTCTCTTCACCGGACTACGGATCTTCCTTAACGCTGTCACCGTGCACTCGAGTCATCGAGGGGACCCATTTCAAACCTCAAACATCTTCCCTCCTTAGCTGGTGTAGAAGCTAGTCGAGGAGGAGGAAATTAACTCTTGACAAATTCACAACACGCTAATCAATTATTTATTTCTTCTTATCGTCGAACGATATCCTTTGTACGGAATGCTGCAGAGGGCACATTTCATATAGTTGGGTTCGGGTTCAGCCAGAATTGTGACCACATAATAACTTCAGTTATGTTGTTTTGTTATCAAATACATATAATGCTAAAGTAAAAGCATGCAGACCTATGCGATCACACGCACACTCACTTTACCCTTTTGGATAACGTATCGGGCAGGCGCGGCGTGCATCAACGCACGGAATGAAACCAGGTGTTGAGGAGGCCCGGAGAAACAAAAAAAAAGAAGAAACAAGTGAAGGGAACTATTTTCAAGCAGCCGCTACGTAGCGAGAAAATATGCCCTTCGACCAATCTCTGCTTCGGCCTTTGAACAGGGACGGCACCTCGTAAGAGGGAAAGCGACGCACGGCGAGAAATAAAAAAAAAAAACACGCGAAGAAAGAGCCGTTCAAGTTCCAAAATGCCAGCGGAGATTGGGAGACGACCCCAGCGACGTGCGTGAGCGATAGCGAAGCGAAGCTTCGCCTTCTGAGCGACAGGGCAACACGCCGCAATGCGAGTGCGATGTTGTGGTAGTGGCCCTGTGACTCAAGCGAGTGGTGAGCGTGTGGTGAGCATAGTAAGCGATAGCGAAGCGAAACCGTCACGGGATTACATTTGCCTTCTGAGCGACGCATTTGAGCTGCACGGCTGTGTCGCGGTGTTCTGCGCGTGTTTTGTGCGGCAGCGTTGCTGTGTTCTCGTCGCTGGCCGTAAAATGTGTGGTTTAACAACAGTGCAACACGTCGCAGAGCGAGTGAGATTGTGTGGCGATGGCCCTGAGACTCAAGCGAGCATGCGAGCATGCCGCTGTGTACAACCAGGCAGCTTATGGGCGCACCACGTTCGCGGCACAATCAGGAACACAAATGGTAGGTGATACTTATGTTTCCTCTGTTCGCGCATCTTTATCGTCGCTTGAGCAGCAGTAGGAGGCGTTTTGCAATTTGCGTTGCGTGAAAAGAGCAATGAAAAGCAATAATGTCAGTAAGCTCACATAACTATGGGTGGTGCGTGTTTTGAAACTCCTGTGAATATCTCACAAGCATTGAGCAGCCAGCCGATTCAAGCGAGAGCACCTTAAAAAAGGCAAGTTTGTGTGACTTAATTTCTTTGGTTGCGATAAAGCATGACTGCAACAGTGCTTTCAGGGAGTATACACTTCAGCAAAAACAAACAAACAAACAAACAAACAAACGCTCTTAGCTTGCTGCCATGTGATGAAGTGTGCATTAAGACCAAATTTGTTTTCTATTTATTCTGTTCTTATGCCCAGAATATGAGCTAGTAAGAAGACTTCGCGATAACAATTTTGCATCATTCACAATAACTGGGTCGTAGAGAAAAAATTACATTACATATCAAGGTACAGTAGCCTCATAAGATTGTATTCATTTAGCTTGAAAAATAAATTATGTTAAAGAGACATAATCATGACCATATGTTGTCACCGACATGTGGTTAGTGACTGTGTCTAAGGTATTGTCACTTCATTAATCACATATCAGCGCTTGAACTTGCCACAATTACATGTGAATGATTATAGCATTTAGATGTGTCCCTTGTACATGGCTAATTTAATTGCAGTTATATCAGTCGGTTGAATCTGTTGAACCTTGTTATTTAGTCACCTTGATCCTTCCTTTTGGTTATTTTGTTTTACATTTTGTTGCCGTAGTGCTTGTGTTCAATACAGAGTATTCTGACAATTGACACAATTGCTGGCAAGGTAGAAACTGCCAGTATTGTGTCTGGCTCTTATTTTGCCATCATTACAAGTGTGCTGTTTATTTTTGCCGTGAATCAATAACAAGTCACCCAAGCAGAAACATAAACAGAACAGGTGGGGTTGTTCAATAAGCTAGTGTTCCCCGTGTTTTATTATAAAGGGGTATGATTGCTGATGTTTAACATCTAAAAACCATTATCTTCATCAGTGACACTGTTGGGAGGTACGGAAATTTTGACCATTTGAAGCTCAATGATGTGCACATGAATCCAAGGAGAAGGGCCTCAAGCATTTTTTCTTCATCGAGAATGGGTTTAATAACAAAGTGAATCTTACTAACATTTGCATCCCTTTACACTACAATACCAACTACACTGAGATCAAGAACTTTCGGAATAGTAGCGCACAGGACAAGGGTTCACTTCTGATGTTGTTTTGAATTTCTTCACCATCATGTATTCTTCACCCTCTAAACTATAGGTGAAAAGTTTACAAAAAACTACTTAAGAACATCTCAATATTACACTTGTATAATGTTTAATTAGAAAGTCTGCAATGATACTGTCAAGTGTGAGTCAGTGGTAAGACATTCATTTTTATGCATACAAAAAGCTTCATGGGCTTTTTGTATCCTTTTCAGGAAGACATTTATGGGAAAGCTGCAGGAGTTGCTCAACCAGCTGTTTGTGTACACGACAGTGTATTGTGGAAACACTCCCATGCCTCAGTGTACACTAACACGAACATTTCGTACGTCCTAAAACATTTGGGATCATACTCTCAGTGTGTTTTGTTATACAAACAGAGTGTTATGCATGGTACTGCATGGAACCTGTTCAATAGCGTGCCCATTTGAAGATTTCGCATTGTTAGAAATTAGGCTAGGTAGAACTGGCTTTATACAGCAAACTTATTCCTTAGAGGGACAGTTTGGCAATTTGATCAGTAATAAGAGTTAAAGAGTGAAAAAGAGGCCCATATCATAGTGAAATGAGAATGAAATGCACAGGACAATGGGTTACTAGACAGGGAAGTGTGATGCCAATCACAAAAAGGATACACACACATAGTACGAAAAAACTACAAGATGAAAGTATCATGCAGTCACAGAATGAGTACGAACGTGACTAAAATAACCATACTTGCAGTCAACTTCCGTTTATAGTACTGCGTTGCCTTGTTCTCTTCATTTCTATTTCTATGTTGGTTTGTTATTGCACTTTTTTAACTATGGACTGAATTGATAACTGCTTTACATTCTTTTGTGATCAAATTAGTTTCAACCTAATAGGATACCAAGCTCTAGGACACAATATCCTAACCACCATCTGCTATATATAGAAAGATTTAAATATTAGGCCTGTCATTGCTTAATTTCATGTTATATGCAGCCCAGGTACATGGAATAATTTTAATGTGGTCAGTAAGCATTAGTCATGAAGTGAGGAATGAAAGATGAACTTCTTAGGTTGCAGATGACATTGGTTAGCATAGAAATATTGTAAACATTTCTGTAATAATCATGTACAAATAAAGCATCGGTGTCTTACAGCGGTGTGATAATGCCAACAATATCCCAAGCCTAGGTAATTCTACAAAATTTAGTTATTCTTCAGATATGTGTGAGTAAACACGTGAGGCCCCATATATAAAGGCAGTGTTGTTATTTTGTTGGCATGAAAAAACACGGTTGACACTCACGACACGCTAGAATCAAACACTAAAAGACACACCGAAGCACAGGTAGGACACACACGAACACGAACTAACAACTGTTTATTCGATGGAAACATAACAAACATGTATAGGGTGAAAGGAAAAGAAAAAAAAGAAACAGCATAAATCTGCCCACTGCACACCACAACAAAGCAACCATCTGCACAACATCAAATCTAGCCTGGTCAACTATCTAAAATATTGACACAAAGAGCATATTCATCGTTGGACAAATGAATAGATGGCACATTAACACAACTGTCTTCACCGAGGCTGCACATTATGAAAGCTTCAATGATTTTTGTTTCGTTTGTGTCTTTGAATCTTGATAAAATAATGGTGTTTTCTGAATTTGGCTAAGGATGACACTTCCTGCAATGGGTAGATATATTTCTGGGGTGACAAATGTGCTTGAAGTTGCAATCATGCTGATGTTAACATGAATTAGGACACCTGACAGTTTGCTCAATGTACCAATTTCCGCATAGCAAAGGAGTACCATATATAAAACTTTTTTCTCATGATACAAACTTGTTGACATGCTTAACAGATAATGTATGGTTGTTCTTCTGGTTGTTGCGGTTTACTTGGTGACAAAAGTGAAAATATATTGTGAGGTGCCGTCAAGGTCATAAGTATGCCATGCCTACTTGCAGTTTTTTCAGTCCAGCAACAAGACCAGCGTCACCTCCGTGGTGCCTACAACAACCACAGGTGTGCCTCACTATTCCGGGAATAACGAACAAGAGCCGTAATTGAACAGTGGTCCTACGACAGGTGACATTGTCACTACTCAACAAAAAATACGGCCAGAGGACCCACATTTACACCGATGAATCGGTCTCAGCTGACAGCTCCACAGGTGCTGTTGTCATCCCGGCGTACCAGGTTACTATAAAGCTCAAACTGTCGCATAGGACAACATCCACAGCAGCGGAGCTCTCCACCTTATGTGCTGCTATACTTTATATCGCGGAAGCCCGACCTCAAAAATGGGCTGTGTTCTGCGACTCCAAGGCATCCCTTCAGAGCTTGCAATCAGCTTTACGACAAAGCGAGCATCAACAACTAGTGAATGAAATAAGAGAAGTGATTCACGAAGTTTTATCGAAAGGACATGACGTGGTGTTCCAGTGGTTACCGGGACATTGTGGCAATGTCGGTAATAACCTTGCTGATAGTGCTGCCCGATCCGCCCATGTGGACGCCCAGACAACCCCAATTCCATTGTCGAGAACCGGCGCTGCAAGGGGCCTTCACTCGTTCGCTAACACCATGTCGGAAACTTGGCTGAGTGACCCCAGTGTGAGGAACCGCCGCTTACACAAATTGGACCCATCGAGAAAGCTTCAAGTTCTATCAGACCTCTCCTGCCAGGATGCAACTTTACTGTGCCGCCTGTGGTTAGGAGTAGCTTTTACAAAGGCGTACTCCTTTCGCATAGGAATCGCGGATAGCTCCCGATGTGGATCGTGTGACACTGACGAGACAATAGAACATCTACTGTGTTCATGTGAACGTTTTTCGAGCGAGCGCAACTTGCTACGCGAAACGTTACACTAGACAGTAGACCTTTCTCCGAAGAGAAGATCCTTGGTTTATGGCTGTACGCGTGGCAGGCCAGCAAAGCGACGCGAGCACTGCTAAGTTTTCTAAAGACGACCGTACTACGCGACCGCTTATAAGCGTGCAATGGACAAGGTCACATCTACACACACGTTGCCCTCCACTTCTCTCTCTCTTCTCCTTAAATCCCCTCACCCCTTCCGCCAGTGCAGGGTAGCAAACCGGACGTGCGTCTGGTTGACCTCCCTGCCTTTCATTTCTTCCCTTCCTCCTCCTCCTCCTCCCTAGTGGGTGCTTCATCAATCATAGCATAATTGAAGTGGCGTGTTGCATAAATAAAAATTAACATAATATGAAGGTGACAACACATTGCTACGATGAGTAGGATTTTCTAATCTTATGTCTATTTGGTACACTCCTCGGGGTTTCTGTGTTATGTCTACAAAATTCTGAATGACAAAGAAGCCAACCTGCCATCTTCTAGGGTATACTAGCAATTAAATATGGTATACTAGCAATTAAAAAGAATTTTTAATGAAGAACAGCTGTTTTGTAGAGGAAGACTGTAACTCTGCATTTGCTTTTAATTCGTCCTACATCATCTGGGCAACAGAAGTTCCAAGTACGCATGGTCACTCATAAGGATGAAGTGCAAGTGAATTAACTTCAATATTCAGTGGAATACCTGTCAACTGCTAATTTGTGGTGGTTGTGTTTGATGCTGGGGCATGCCTAAGGCGATCCTTTTAATTCATTTGTGTAATATATAAAATAAAGGTTGATTAGTAAGATTGTGGGGATTCAACAAGTGCTAAATCAATAAATATTGAGTTTGGGTTAGAGAAACACTGTTCCGCGCTAAAATACGAGTTGCGAATAAGTGCGAATTGCGTATACAGATTATGGTTCAGCTGCTCAGAAGGCAGGCGCTGCTGCCCCTGCGTTTGGCTCACGACAGTATGCGTGCATTAAAGGCATTTAGTGTAGGCGCGTTACTGTCCTTGTATCGCATAGGGGGAGGGTTGCAATGTCCGCTCCGTACATTGACTTAATAGAGAGGGTGGGTGCCACGAAAAACCTTCACCCCTCCCCTCTCCCACTGAATAGGAACCATGTGCACGCTTATGGGCATCTCCGTGTGTAACGCTTATTTTTATTTTTTATATGCTATGGGAAACCGCGGCAGTGGTGAACGCGCCGGTGGCAGACGAGAACAATAGAGGGTAGGACGCTCGCGCTGGTCGCTCATAGTCCGTCGCAGCAGAAGCTTGAAATGATAAAGATGTGTTGTTGTTGTTGTTGTTGCCCCTTCGCACTGGCACATACCCACTATGGGGGATTGGCCATGAAATCTAGAAGTATCCTATATGAGATATATTAAAAGGTTTATCCTTAATGAAAAACTAATGATGTAATAGAAAATAATAATTAACTAAAAAGGAATATTAAACTAAACAAATAATTGAAGATTGAATCAAGAAGAGAAAAGGTGAGGTAATACTACAGTGGAAGACAGAAATTTTGAGTAGACCAGACAATCGAGCTTATCTCACCCGGTCACAATCAAATGAATATGCAAATTTCATTCAAAATTATACAAGTGTCGTCAGAAATATATTTAAGCAGGCATTATTATGACATGCGCTTTGATTCTCGAATGAAATTGCATACAGCATCGAATACGCTCCTGTGGCAATGTCCCAAGCTAAAGGCACCGAAACTTAGAACATTATCTGCAGTTAAATTTAAACCTACTGCGTGAAACGGAACAATTAAAAGTCTTTTCCTAATTAATGAATAGTTTTTACATGTTATAAAGTAATGCTCTATTGTTTCCGTTTCTTCACAGAATGGACACAGGGGGGATATCGCCAGACCAGCTCTGTGCAAGTAAAAGTTTAATGGAGGGACACGACATCGAAATTTGGTTAAAATAACTTCTAACTTTTTAGATTGACTCCACTGAGGTTTCCAGGGATATGTTAGGTGCTGATAGTCCGTATATTTAGTAATATTTTCCATAATATCCGTATAAATAGCCAATTTTCTATATCTGATCGACACTATGTGTTCCGATTCTGGTAGTACCGAGATCACAGGGCCATCAAGTGTGGCTCGAGATAGTGAATCGGCCATTTCATTCAACCGTATGCCACAGTGTCCCGGGACCCAGACTAACTTCAGGAACTTCACATGAGGTGGAACTAATGTTTGTAATGTCGCTAGAGCTCTTGATTGTTCTGAAGCTGTGAGAGTAGTACACAGCGAAAGAGAATCAGTAATTATCATTGCACTCTCTTCGTTTGAAGGAAGTTTTCGTAGCGCTAAAATAATAGCCAAGAGCTCAGCTTCGAAAACCGGAGTGAAGTCTGGTAGTCTTACCGAGAATGACCAACCGAGGTAATCTGAGACGATTCCTACTGCTGCCTTTTCTTTATTCACAGAAGCGTCTGTGGCTATTATGTTC
Source organism: Rhipicephalus microplus (assembly GCF_013339725.1). Taxonomy (NCBI): domain Eukaryota; kingdom Metazoa; phylum Arthropoda; class Arachnida; order Ixodida; family Ixodidae; genus Rhipicephalus; species Rhipicephalus microplus. Next base: position 15,489 of record NW_023611115.1, read on the forward strand.
TTTATTTCCGCATGAGCTATGTAGTCTTCTAACCTGTCATTTAAGTAACTCGAAGATTGAAACTTAGATAGTGGGGGAAAAATTTCATCACATTCTATCGTAATATTGTGATTTAATGCTTTGGTTCCAATTACCGATCTGATATCCACCTTTATGCTTTCAAGTTTCTTTTGTACAAAAATAATCTGGGGAGTACGAAAGCGTGGCCAGTGAGCGAGGAAGAAGGCGTCGGGGTCACTAATAAAGGCATATGCAGACCGTCTCGCTGATAAGCCGTAAAATTTCAAGTATGTTTGTACTGTTAAGATACGGAATCGGCAAAGAATAGTTGGTATGCGAGCTTCCTGATATAGTACATTAATAGCGACATACCTGGGGAGTCGCAAACACAAACGTAACGCTTCTCGCTCTAATAGAACTAACGGTTTAATTTTGTACGTAGGGCCACCCGAAAATAATATACACCCAAATTCTAGTATTGGGCGCATGTACATTTTATATATCATTAATAAGGTGTGTCTACGTAACCCATATTTTCTGTTGCTCAACCTTCGCAATAAGCCTGAAGCTCGTTGTGCCTTTGCCACGATATAGTCTATGTGAGGGCTCCAGTTAAGTTTCTCGTTATAAATAATGCCCAAATATTTGATAGACTCTACTTGTGGAATCGGTTCCTGATTATAAAGTACTGAAATTTGAATAGAATCTGCTATAGGGAACACCAGGAGCGCACTTTTACTGATGTTTAGAGACATTGAAATTGAATGCAGCCAAATTTCAAGAGAATACATGTACTTTTGCAATTTTTGATGCAAAGAATAAATGTCACTGTCTGCAACGAAAAATGCAATGTCGTCTGCATAAATGTAGACAGTGATATCTCGTTCAATGGGAATTGCGCTCATCAACACATTGAATAACAGCGGAGATAGGACCGCCCCTTGAGGTACTCCACGTTGCTGTTTGAATTTAGATGAGTGACATCCATCTTTTGCACAATAAAATTCTCTCGATTTTAGAAACTCTGCTACCCAATCAACAATATATCGCGGAAAGTCACATTCGTGTAACGAATTCAATAAAATTGAGTGCTCAACGCTATCATAAGCTTTAGCTATGTCTAGTGTTACTAGTACCGCGTATTGTCGTCTTTTTCGGGCAAGCTGTATTCGGCTCTCTAAGTCGGCATGAGCACACCAAATTGAGCATTCGCTACGAAAACCTATTTGAAATGGTTTCAATATTAGCTTGTCAGCCATCCAAACTTTTATTCTATTATTGAGAACTCTCTCTATAATTTTGATCAGGTGAGATGTTAGAGAGATTGGTCTGATGTTGTCAATGTTAAAACCTGACCCTTGTTTTTTTAATATGGGAATCACTCTAGCTATTTTCCAGTCATGTGGTATCCAGGCATTGCTTAAGGAATAGTTTATAAGGTTGAGGACGTCGCCGGGTGATATCTGGAATAAAATTTTAATCATAGGAACTGTTATACCGTCAGGACCAGGAGCCGAAGAGGGTAAGTTTCTAATTACACTTGACATTTCGGACAATGTCACTTTTTCGTAGTCAGTCTTTATAGAGGACTTTTGCCAGTTGATTGTCAAAGTCGACGAAAATCTGTTAGCTAGACCTCTTCCGATTGCCTCTAACGAATTAGTCATTTCTTCCGTCGATAACCTGTCATAATCAGAGTTAGCTAGAGACGGCAGAATTTTGCGCGATCTCATATATCGGAATAACGCTTTCTTATTTCTAGGTTTGGGAAGAAAGTCGAAATGTTTTTTGTCATAGTCTTCTTTAGCTTTAGCCACGGTGCGCTTAAATGTAGCAGCAATAAACTTGTAATCTGCCCAATTTTTGGGGGACTGATTATGAATTAGCTGCTTCCAAGCCGCTTGTCGTCGTCTATGATCACGAGAGCACTCAGAATTCCACCACTGGCTACAAGGCTTTCTCGTATCAGACTCAATAGAAAATTCTGCTTTTTTGAACGTTCTTTTAATTACCGCACTTAATTTCATGGCTTTATTTTCATCGTTGTCTTCAGTGGGAGTAGTCAAAGCAACTTCTAGGTCATTTTTAAATTTGGAATAATTGATAAAGGTTCGAGCTTGGGAGTAAGATGGAATAATGGGGCAAGAAATTTCAAACAGTACTGGTAAGTGGTCACTGTTGGTGGCGCAGTCTAGAGTAGTCCAAGATACGCTAGAAATACCCGAGCTTATAAAACTCAAATCTAAGGCAGAGCGGGATCGGTCTCGGATAAATGTGGGAGTTCTAGCGTTGAGGCATGATAAATTATGGTCTATAGACCAGTCCCACAAGCGTTGTCCACATTGATCAGTCCTAAAACCCCAACTAGTGTGGTGAGAATTAAAATCTCCAACCATAATTTTTTCTGTGCACCACGAATTAACAGCCATGTCTAAACATCGCGTGTCTTGTACACCCAGAGGAAAGTAAAGATTTACTAGAGAGAAGGGAGAGCATCCAGGCAAGGTGATGTCTAAAGCGAAAATTTCACATTCGGGGGATATACGTTTGTACGAAGTGTTGATCTTTGAACTAATTTTATTATTGACAAAGAACGCTAAACCTCCACCTTTGGATGGGCGATCCAGGCGAAAAGACCGGAAATTAGGTAGGTAAAACGAATTATGTGCTGACAGCCACGTTTCTTGCAGTGCAATAATGTCTGGATTGAATTTACAAGATAAATACAATAAATCTGTACTAGCTGAATGAATAGATCGGCAGTTCCAATGAAGAATTTTGATAGAACCTATCATTTTGACAGAATTGTTTCGGCAACTACCTTATCTAAAATGCTGTCTTTAAGAAAATCGCTCTTCGATAGGTTCTCCTTCTGGTATTTTTTGTTTTTTGAATGTTTTGAAGAGCCAGTATTTTTGGAGACAGGGGATCGAGTGCGCTTTAGGGATTTGATGTCCATGTCCATATCATCAGAATCCTGACCATCCTCTAGTATGTCTTCACTTATCCTCTGGTTGTCTGTACAAGAGGGCCCTGCAGCCTGTACCCCTGAAGGAGATGACTCTGCGTCTGCTTCACTTGGTGGGAGAGTTACGTTGTCTTGGGAAGTATCCTTCATATCTCTTGGTGGCCCATATATTTGCGTCAACTGAGTGGCTACAATATGAGATAAGGAGTCACAAAGGGTGGTGGCCAGGCGATCTATAGCTTTCTCCATCGCTTTTTCAATCATGTCTGCAATGGACACTGAAAGAGAAGCTTCTAAAGTTGCATTATGTCGGGCTGCAACTCCAGCATATCCCTGGGTTCTTGCCTGAATTTCAGCGATGGCGTCTTTTCGTGAACAGCGTCTGCGATCAACAATTTCCATAATTTGAGTCTCCCGCGCTTTGGCTGAGCAATTAGCGTTATCTGCGCAGTGCTGCTCATGACAAAGACAACACTTTTCTTCAGTACAATTGCATTCATTTGCAGTATGTGCGTCACCACATTTTCGGCATCTGGGAGCTGACCTACATCCTTTTAAAGTGTGTCCATAGCGCCAACATTTCTGACACTGGAGGGGACGAGGTGACAGTTGTTCGACTCTGAATATTAAAGGCCACGCCTTGATTTCAGTGGGGCGAATCGACCCGGCAAATGTGACAATTACAGACTCAGTAGGGATCTTTGTCTGTTCTACAACTCGTGAGCATCTATAAACTGCAATTGCACCTGCCTCAGAGAACATCTCTAGGACCTCAGCTGGAGTCATGTTGATGTCTACGCCTCGGACAATACCTCTGACGCATGCTAGGTGAGGAGGAATGAAGGCGCTCACCGGATTGGTAGCGAACATCGAGCATTTAAGTAAGTCTTTGACACAGAGCTGGTCAGGAGAAAAGCAGACAATGCCTCCCTTGCCAAACTGCCGGACCTCTGTGATGGTGTGATAGTGAGTTGTCGTTGCTTTGAGTTCCGACTGGATCACTTTAGGGTTTTTCATCTTAATGACTCCGTCGTTGCTTGGGACTAGGGCCACAGGAACGGAAGCGACGCCATTGCGTAGGAACTGGTCCACTGGTAGCTCCTGCGGTGAAAGAGAAGCAGACCAGAGATAAGTCCCTGGTCCAGGCGAAGAAAGCGGCATCTGTCTGGATTGACTAGCCAGAAGGGTACTAGCTAATCAATGCTAAGGCTTTAGATACGCCTATCCAAGAAGAAATTCAGTAGTGGCTACTCAGATTTCAGCCAAACCCCCAGAGCAAGCAAGCGTGCGTGCCAAGAGCGAAGAGACACGCTACTTCTACTTCTACGTCAGCTGAGTCAGGCTCACAGGTAAGGAATGTCACAGGTAAAGATGTGTTGCTCAGTGTTTCGTTCTCTTCTCTGAGGATTTGTTGTGGTGGCAGTCTCAGATATCTATATACAATGGAAACACAGGCGGTCTAAAACCGCTCAGAACACGCCACTGCCATGGGACGCGTGCAGGTCGAGGCAGTTATAGCGAAAATAACTCCACAGCATACGCCCGTGGAATGCACATATGTTCGGCCATCTGAAGATACTTTCTGTCATGCTGTATTCACGAATTTCGGGCGAGTGAAGCACTGCCGATGTATGGAGAAGTGCTCCAGTTAGCACACGTTCACCATTTGTGTAGCGGCACTAAACAACGAGCCGAATAGTTCGAAGCCGAAGGTATTTACCATGGCCTGCATGGCACCCTTCAGTTTGTGCAGTGGCCTTGTACAAGCGCTGACAAATGCCGCGGCTACGAGAACGAAAGTTTGAAGTGTCGCCGACGTGGTAGTAGCCACTTTGTGCATGTAAATCTCTGTGATAAACCAGACAGTCTAGTGGTGGCACTGTGGTGCAATGGTTATCGTGTGTGCTTTCAGTGCGTGTGGTCCCGAGTTCGAATCCTCAGTCGTGCGTACTTGTATGCAAATGTCATGTTTATGCATGTATGCGTTGATTTACATTTTCTAATACGCCCCTGTGATGAACAATAGCAATAAAAATCACAGAAAGAATAATTTTGTGCCTGAAATCCTTTTTTTTCTCTCGGCCGCGTATAAAATGGTGTTTTAGGCTTTAAAGAAAAGCAGAAAAACTTCCGCTGTGCTACATTCAAGCCCCCTAATCGAGTTATATAAATACACTGTGATGTTATTGGGGCAGGACCGCTCCAGAAAGAATCAGACAGCACGCCAGTGCACAAACACACGTCCAACTTCTATTGTACCCTTCCACATGGACAACCCACACATTACGAAGTTCCTAACAAAAACACGCGGCTAAACTAAATGAATAAGTAGAACGTTCGGCCTACAGTTCAGGTCGTCGGGGTAGTAGCCTGGGCCGTCGTTGATGCCCCGTCGGCACCATTCAGTGGCGAAGTCGACGTTGTGCGGCGTCGTCACCTGCAGTGACGAGGTCGGGAGACGCAGGGTCGCCGCGTCGAACTCCAGTGGCTCAGCGCCACTGTCGACGAACTGCAGCCGACGACACACGTGTTCCGGCGGCAGGGAGTTGGGCCCTTGAGCACCTGCAGTCCGCCTCGGAAACCCACTCCAGCCCTCCTGGAACAGCGGCGCAAGGGCAGGTTCAGGCACCCGGCGCCAGCTCTCCACGACCAGCGGGACAAGGACAGGTTCAGGAACCTGGCGCCAGCTCTCCTAGACCGGTCGTCTAGCGGAGGCTGAGCTGTCCACTCGGCTGGTACGAGTGTCGCGACGTGGCCTGGGTCGTACCTATGGGCCAGACGCCCAACGAGGTAGTCCTGCTTCGAACGACGTACCTCGCGCACTCCCGAAGGCACGGGTCACGCACCCTCGAGGCCGCGCCTCACGAGCTGTCGTCTTCCTCGTAGGCACCGCACGGCACATACACGCACACATCACATCCTCTTCGCCACCGCACGGCACACTATTGTCGTTTTTTTAGTTTCTGTTTCGCGTCCGTGCAGCACATATTATGACATCACCCCCTTTTTCGAGAAAGTTGTTTGCAACTATTCTACTACAAGGGCGCGGGGCGAACGAATGGTCACTGCACTGCACGGTCACTGCACGGTCCCTGCACTGCACTGCATTGCCTTAGGGGTCGCATGTACATAGTAGCAGAATGTTCACAGAAGGCTGCTTACAGTTCGGTTGGAAAACTACCGTACAAGTAGGGTTGCTATGTCGCAACTAGGAGTCAACTATTCACGACTGAGGGCTAGTAGTATTAAGAACCACGTTGCTACCTGAACGGCAGTTATGCGCGACTCAAGTAGTCGGCTCCAACATTGTCACAACCTTTGATGTAATGAACTGTGAATGAGTACTCCTGCATAAGGAGACTCCACCTCAACACTCTGTTGTTCACGTGTTTAGCGGAATTTAAATACTGTAATGGTTGGTGGTCTGACTGAATGACAAAAGGTTTGCCATAGAGGTAAATATGAAATTTTTGCACTGCCCAAACAAGTGCAAGGCATTCCCGTTCTATTGTTGAATAGTGGGTTTCTCGGGGCAATAAATTACGACTTGCGTAAGCAACTGGATGCAGCACCTGGCCCTTTCCCATCTGGAGCAATACTGCGCCCAGGCTTGTATTGGAGGCATCCGTACGAAGAACGAACTCCTTCGAGAGGTCGGGAGCAAGGAGGATGGGAGCATCACCGAGCTTCTTCTTGAGGGCCGTAAACGCTTCCTCTTGATGTGCGCCCCATGAAACAGTGTGGCTTTGTCCCTTTCTTGTAAGGTCCGTCAGCGGCTTGGTCAGTTCGGCGTAGTTAGGTATAAACTTCCTGTAATAGCCGGTCAAGCCAAGAAACGACTGTACTGCTTTCTTAGTTGTAGGTCGTTTTGCGGCAAGAATCTTGTCCAGCGTTTTGAGAAGCGGTTCAACTGTAGTCTCCCCGATTCGATGTCCCAAGAAGGATATGCTTCGCTCTCCTATCTCACATTTACTTGGTTTTATGGTGAGGTGAGCTTGGTTAATTCGTTCAAAAACTTGTCTGAGGGTGTCGATGTGCTCTTGCCAAGTATCGGTCGCAATGATGACATCGTCGAAATAATGGTGAACGTTGTCGACACCACCCAGTACTGATCTCATAAGGCGCGCGAATACTGCTGGCGCCGTTTTAATGCCAAAAGGCATGTAGAGGAAGTGATAGAGCCCAGACATGCTGGAGAAAGCAGTTTTTTCACGACTGTTTGGATCCATCGGTACTTGCCAGTATCCTTTCGTGAAATCAAATTTGGAGAAAAACTGCTTTTGTCCAACAATTGCAAGAACTACATCGATGCGTGGTATTGGCTCGCAGTCGGGGACCAGAATCTTGTTCAATTCTCTGAAGTCTATGCACAACCTAATCGTCTTGTCCGGTTTCTTCACCACGACAATGGGAGCGTGGTACGGCGACTGAGACCGCTCAATAATACCGAGTTTCAGCATCTCTTGCACTTCCTTTTCTACTCTTTCTTGCAAGGCAAGGGGGATGGGGTACTGCGGAACATGCACAGGCTTATTGGAGGTCAGACGTAGCGAACACTCCACGAGTGCTGTTTTCCCTGGTAAGTCAGAAAAAATGTCCGCATACTCTTGAAAAAGTGCTTGCACATTCTGAACTTGTTCAGCAGTGAGGTGTGGTGATAGCTTGACATCCGTGCTGAACTGCGTGTGATACAAGCTCAATATGGGCATTTGTTTGACTTCGTCTTCTTCTTCGGGGAGATTTTCGTGGAGCTCTGCAACAACTGACACCTGTTGTGGTTCCGTCGCTTCGCGCTCTTCGTATTTTTTGAGCATGTTGATATGAAAAATCTTGTTTTTCCCAAACACATCGATGACGTAGTCGACATCATTTTTCCGTTCGATGACTTGGAACGGCCCTTTCCACTGCATTAACAGCTTGTTGGAGTCAGTCGGGAGCAGAATTAAAACCTTGTTGCCTGGGCATAATTTTCTAGGGCGACTTTTCCTGTCATAATAGGTTTTCTGGTTCACACGAGCCTTCTCCAGCTGTTCATGGGCTATCTTGCAAGTCTCCTCTAGGCGATTGCGCAAATCAAAGACGTAGGTGTAAGTCGTCCGCGTTTCTGCGTCTAGCCCCTCATTTGTCCACAGTTCTCTCAGCACGGTTAGCGGTCCTCGGACGTGGCGGCCGTAAATGAGCTGAAACGGAGAGAACCCGAGGCTTGTCTGTGGAACTTCCCTATATGCAAAGAGTAGCGGAGCTAGGTACCTGTCCCAAGATCGAGGTCTCTCTTGGCACATTCTCTTTAGCATTGTCTTCAGGGTGCCATTAAATTTCTCCACGAGACCGTTCGCCATCGCATGATATGGGGTTGTCTTTAGCATCTTCACGGAGAGAAGCCTACTAACCTCGTTCATTAATTCTGAGGTAAAACTTGCCCCTTGGTCGGTGACGATTTCCTTTGGCAAGCCGATGCGGGAAAAAATCTCGATGAGTGCTTCCGCAATGTGAACTGCATCGATTGCGGGCAATGCTACAGCGTCAGGGTAGCGAGTCGCAAAATCGATAAGTGTCAGAACATATCGGTTCCCACGGTCCGATCTTGGTGAAAATGGGCCGATTAAATCAACCGCGACCCTTTCAAAAGGTGTCCGGATAAGAGGCATGTTGCCTAGTAGTGCGACTCCAATTTTTCCTTTAGGGGTAGTTCTCTGGCACTTGTCGCAAGACTTGACAAAGCGCTTTACGTCTCCGTTCAGGTCAGGCCAATAAAATTCTTCTAGGACACGATCAGTAGTTCTTTTGATGCCTTGGTGTCCCGCCATGATACTGCCATGAGCAATGTCCAGTATGCCTACCCGGAACGCTTTCGGAGTGACCAGCTGTTTAAACGTCCTGCCAGTGGCAAGGCGGTAGCGTCGATAAAGCAATCCTTTATCTTCGATGAAATCGTAACAGTGGCCCTTTCCCGATTTGAACTCTTTATTCACTTTAGCAAAGACAGCTTTGAGTGTCGGGTCATTTCGCTGTTCCTCGACGAGTTGGGCTCTGGTAACGTCAGGTAAGAGCGTTGTTGACACGTACAAAGGCCTGATATTTTCTTGACCTTGTTGATTGGCTTTGGTTTTTGCCACGCTTGAAGAAGCAGATCTTGAGGTGACAGGTGACTTGGTCGGGTGTGCTTGCGCAGGTAACTCATCCACCTGGGTATGAGTCGCCTGCTTCCAGTCAGAATCTGGATCGTATGGTCCTCTGACGCCTGGAAGATTTCCCAGCACAAGGTCATAGAGGGGTTGATCCATACAAGCCACTTTCAGCATCCCTGTGAAGTACGGCGTGTTGACTTGTACAATAGCTTCCGGGAGATAGCTAGTTGACCTGTCTAGGAGAACGACACTGATTTTCTTGCCTGTCAGGCACACATCAGGAACGAGCTCCCGTCGGACGATTGCCGTGTTGCATCCCGTATCGCGTAAGACTCGAACCTCTCTTCCTAGCAGCAGACCTTCGACCACTGGCATCCCGTCGGCCAGGAAACGTATTGTACCCTGCACGTTCTTGTCGTCGTGGTGACTTGAGCAAGGAATCTTCCCTCCTGGACGCTTGGCTGTTTTTCTAGCACCAGCCCGGGCAGAGTCAGGCTCGCTAAATGCGCACGAAGAACTCGGTTTGTTGTCCCCATGCTGGTTTCGGCAAGTTTCTGTGACATGTCCCGTTTTACCGCACAACTTGCATTTCAGCATCTGCTTAGGTGGATTGCGGCAGTCAGGAGCCAAATGTCCGAAACGATGACACAGGATACACTTGAGTTGCGGTTTCCGCGACGCTTCGGTAGGCTTTCCACTGGATTCTTTCGCGGGGTCAGGAGCTTTTCCTATATTAGTCAAATTCTGCGCCTCAAGGAAGCGATCCGTCAAATTAGCGAGTTCATCTAGTGACTTGCACTCTCGCTCTTTTAAGAAAACAACCAGCTTTGGATGGCAACAACGCAAGAATTGCTCAGAGATTACGTGATCCCTTAGACCTTCATAGGTTTGGGATACGTTTGCCATGTCTATCCAATGGTCGAAATAACTGGTAATTCTTGCTGCTAACTGTCGTCCAGTTTCACCATCTGCTGCTCGTGCTTTCCGAAACTTATCTTGGTAGCCTTGAGCCGTAAACTGAAATCTCTGCAGTAGAGCTTTCTTTACTTTTTGGTAGTCCAGCGAATCAGCGGCAGTCATTCGGCCTATCACGGTTAACGCGTCACCCGTTAGGCACAGGCTAACAGCGAGACCCCATTTTTCTTGCGGCCAATCCTGTCCTGTGGCTACGCGCTCGAATCGCTGCAGATACGCGTGCAGATCATCGCGTTTCTCGTCAAATACAGGCAGTAACTTCTGCGGATTGAGGGGTGAGGAGGTGCTGGGCGCAGTTAAAGCGTCATTAGCTGCTACAGGCATATTCTGAGCTTCTTCCTGAAGCTTTAGCTTAAGCTGCAGAATTTCACGCTGCCTCTCGTCAGCTTCTTTGGCTGCCTCTCGCTCTGCAGCTCTCTCATCCCTTAGCTTAGCCTGTTGGGCCTCAATCCACTTGGGTAGCTCTGCACCCGAGAACCCTAGTTGGATCCCTATAGCGGCGAGTTTTTCCAAGTCCATGGTGCAGTCTGAACGTGTGTCTGCCTCGAGCGAAACTGTCTTCTTTCACTGGTTTAACGAGCGAATCCTGGCAGGCTCGCCAGTTTGTGATGTTATTGGGGCAGGACCGCTCCAGAAAGAATCAGACAGCACGCCAGTGCACAAACACACGTCCAACTTCTATTGTACCCTTCCACATGGACAACCCACACATTACGAAGTTCCTAACAAAAACACGCGGCTAAACTAAATGAATAAGTAGAACGTTCGGCCTACAGTTCAGGTCGTCGGGGTAGTAGCCTGGGCCGTCGTTGATGCCCCGTCGGCACCATTCAGTGGCGAAGTCGACGTTGTGCGGCGTCGTCACCTGCAGTGACGAGGTCGGGAGACGCAGGGTCGCCGCGTCGAACTCCAGTGGCTCAGCGCCACTGTCGACGAACTGGAGCCGACGACACACGTGTTCCGGCGGCAGGGAGTTGGGCCCTTGAGCACCTGCAGTCCGCCTCGGAAACCCACTCCAGCCCTCCTGGAACAGCGGCGCAAGGGCAGGTTCAGGCACCCGGCGCCAGCTCTCCACGACCAGCGGGACAAGGACAGGTTCAGGAACCTGGCGCCAGCTCTCCTAGACCGGTCGTCTAGCGGAGGCTGAGCTGTCCACTCGGCTGGTACGAGTGTCGCGACGTGGCCTGGGTCGTACCTATGGGCCAGACGCCCAACGAGGTAGTCCTGCTTCGAACGACGTACCTCGCGCACTCCCGAAGGCACGGGTCACGCACCCTCGAGGCCGCGCCTCACGAGCTGTCGTCTTCCTCGTAGGCACCGCACGGCACATACACGCACACATCACATCCTCTTCGCCACCGCACGGCACACTATTGTCGTTTTTTTAGTTTCTGTTTCGCGTCCGCGCAGCACATATTATGACATACACCAACGTTACCTCCTAAGTTCCCTCGTTTGACCCCATTTACTTCCTAAACAAATCTTGTTAAACCTTTTGCCAAAAATGGGTCGTGTATCTAAAAAACGGAGCTATTTTATCGGTGATACACAAGTAGCGAAGCTTTATTACCTAATTCTGAATAAAAAACGAGCAATATCTCTCAATGAATGAGTTTAATAAAGCAGGCTGACCACTAAAAAGATTCGAAGTAGACGGCTCTCGCTTAAGCATGGCGTTCAAATGAAGAAAACGAAACTCCCCAGAAACTCTACAAAAACACCAAAAGGTACCTCGCAGGACTGGTGTCCAAACGAGGAAAACAAAACTCCCCAGAGACCCTACAAAAACACCGCAGACAAGGGTGTGAGTTAAAACCTCATTTTAAAGGCCGTCTCACTTATTACCTTTAGGATGCACGCTGCAACACCATCCAAAAACTCCCTGAAAGGCTAAAACGTGTTTACAGTGCATGGATACGATCTGCAGCCCCAGCAGTGGCTACGGCTGGATTTTGTATTAATTGAGAAAAATCAAACAAAATGACGCCATTTCCACCATTTTAGAATGAATCACGGCTGTAAAGTGTGTTCAATGAAATGGCCGTCATAAACTGCGAAGAGGTCGGGAGAAGGAGGCAGCAGGAAGCAGGGTTACTGAATTATGCCAGAGTCAGCCGACAGGCAGGCTTTCAGCACCTCATAGTTGCGCAAGCCCAGTGTCAAAGTTATTTCGTAAAAGAAATACTCTGTAGAACTTGCACAGTCGCCCAAGTTGTTGACTGTTTACGCCAAGCTATTTAAGTCCCATAGAGTTCAAATTATGGCGTTCACATGCGAGACAAAAAGAGTCGCTAAAAGAAGCCGTCGTCAGAAGGACGTTTTATTGAGCCGAGATTAACAATATGAAGTTCGCAGCATTTGGCAACGAGTACAGGGTCTGCAAGCAAAAAAAGGCCATATTTCTAAACCCAGAGAACAGGTCGAAAATCGTCATAACCTGTAGCATGTTTTAAATGCGATGAATTTCTTAGCAAACATCGGCGACTTTGACCGTATCTATCTATCTATCTATCTATCTATCTATCTATCTATCTATCTATCTATCTATCTATCTATCTATCTATCTATCTATCTATCTATCTATCTATCTATCTATCTATCTATCTATTATCTATCTATCTATCTATCTACCCACTTACGACTTTTAGCTCTCCTGGTCGTTTCGATAATGACATCGCTACCACAATTGGTATACCAGAACATGTCTGTATGACGAGCATAAGTGACCTTCGTCGCCGATTCATGTCACACCATTTTAAATTTGGTATACGTCAAGGTGCAAAACGGCCGCGAGTGCATCATGAGCGTGGTATGTACCCAGGATCTGACATGCATCTGAATACATGCATCTGAATGCATGCACACATGCAATCATGACAAGCATCTCAATACTATCATGTTTGCTCCAGTCGCATACCTTCGTAATTCATTCACGCCCTGTATTACCCAATGTGGTATACGTGTATGACAGCGCAATGACCGCGAGAAAGAGAGAGAGAAACGTCTCTATTGACAAAGGCATGGAGAAGGAGGGAGTGGGAGACTCGGCCCTAGGAAGACTCCAGCGACGAGTCGGGCCCGCTGTATTGGAGCTCAGAGGATCTCGGGTGGTCCATCGCGGAGAGCATCGTCCCATGGCTCCTCGTTACGTAAATAGTTAGGGAAAGCTGGTAAGGGAGGAAAGATGTGCGCAGTGTACTCGATTGAGACAGGAAAGATTGTGGGCGAGTTTCCACAGCCGGGGCAATGGTCTACATAGCACTGCTGGTAGAATTTATGAAGTGATACCAGATCGGGAAATGGTTTAGTCTGTAGCTGACGTAACCATACTGCCTCCTCTCGCGAGAAAGATGGCGGTGGGGCGTTCTGACTGTGACGGACGTTCCTGTTGTGACGAAGAAGGTCGTTGTAAGTGAGAACTTAAGAAGAACACGTGTGTAAGTTTAGTTCGGAACACTGTGGGTCAGCTTTGTCGCTTTGCGGATCATGGCGTCTATGCGTAGTTGTTGTGATTTGGTCAACCGCTGGAACGGCAATATGTCAGCCGGCTGATTGCGCAGGCCTCCACCAAGGGCAGAAGGTCTTCTTCTTAAAGCTTGAGCGCCGATTTGAAATCCGCCGGATCATGGACAATATTTGGTCAACTTGTCGAGATAAAAGGCCAATGGTGTAGTTAGCTTTGCCATCCGCTTAAACATGTAGTTCAAGGATGCGGGCACAAGGGTCATGTGGTATGGGTATGCCATCCTCGTGCACAATGATTGGATGAGGAGGGCTACTGCTTCGGGAGCGAGTGATTATGAGCTCTGATTTTTGAGGAGCACATTACAAACCTCCTTTTTTAGCGTACTCAACGACAGCATCCACTGCTCTACTGTTTTCTGCAGTTGGTCCTAGATGGCTTTATCAAAGCGCCATGTGGACCAGATGGTGACGTCCTCCACATAAATAGCATGGGCGACATCAGGGATCTGGACGAGCAAGCTGGGAAGCCCTAACAGTTTGATATTAAACAATGTAGGGGAAAGAACAGAGCCCTGTGGTGTCCCACGTCCTGTAGGCTGGATTGTACCAGACCGATGCAGTCTCACTGCCACAGTGGCCGTACGATCACGAATAAATGAGTGGATGTAGTTATACATTAGAGTTCCACAATGTGACTCCACTAGATTGAGGTCGTGTTCAACATGACCGAAGGCCCCCTTCAAATCTAAAGCAATGAGTGCTCTCGTTTTGGCGCGAGAAGGAGGCCCTGGAACTTCCTCCCGCAGCTATAACAATGCAACTTTGGTCGATAGATGAGCTCAGTATCTGAATTGAGAATGTGCGAAGGATTACTGTTCTAAGGAGGGCTGCAGATGTCGCAAGAGTACATGCTCTATCAGCTTCCCAATGCAGGAGGTTAGGGATATGGGACGTAGGTTTTGAACCTGAACTGGTTTGCCCGGCATCGAAATCAGTGAAATATCGGCGTGTCGCCACGCTTGGGGAAGTGTACCTTAGTGCCAGTATTCATTAAATATACCGGTGAGGTGGGTGATATCCACATCACTTAGGTAGCGAAGTGTGGTGAACCGAATGTGGTCTGCTCCCGGTGCCGTGTTACGGTGTAGATGTTGTAACACTACCTGCACTTCCTCAACCACTATATCTGCATCCAACAATTCATTTGTCTCGCCTACTTGCAGATAGTCAGGGTAAAGTGATGTTGGGCCTGCTGGAATGAACTGTTTTTGGAGCTCCCTGAGAAATCTTGAGGAATCGTCCTGATACTCTAGCATTAGAATATGTAACTGTTGAAATGCGTTTGTTTTTGTGGTGGAGGGTTCTGTATGGGATTGAAGAATCTACCATGTTTTTGCCGTGGCTAATGTTCCTGCAAGCAGGTTACAGAATCCTCGCCAGTTATTTCTGGTGAGGGTCGCTGCGTATTCTTAGATTCCCGCGTAATTTGATCTATTATTTTCCTAGGTTTACGATTGAGACGTTGGCGATTCCATCGCCGTGTCAGTCCTATTCGCGCGTCCCAAAGATGAAGCAAATATGGGTCAATGTCTGGTGTTTCGGTGGTAGTACATAATGTGCGCGTGGGGGCCTTTATATCTTAAGTAAGAGAGTAAAGCCATCACTCGTAACCTTGCCCCTCAGGTGGGTCCCAGCGACGTTCCCTAATTTTGACCCAGTCTGTAATGCGTAAACGTCGCTTGGTCCTCTAGGCACAACGAAGTTGTAGAACAGTCACCATAATATAGTGGTCGCTGCCAAGGTGCTCCTCTAGAGAACCATGCGCTACCACAAGGCCCGTATTTCGCATAAAGGTGAGGTTAGAGCAGGTGTCACGTGATATACTGTTGCTAATACGAGTAGGGCGCTCTGGGTCAGTGAGTAGAGTGTATCTCATGGTACAAATATTGTTCCACAGGCGTGTCCTTTTGGCCTGCGATTTGACGTAACCCCAAACTCTATGTGAAGCGTTGAAACCATCGCACACCACACGAACCCGTCCAAAACTCCCAAATTCCGCGAGAAGGTGGTGAAAGCAGTGCGTACACGAACGGGGGAAAGTGTTCATATCTAGTAAAAACAACCTTTCGCTGTTTGAGCTTTGCATACTTATTTCAATGATTTGGTGAGGGATGTCCCTACTAGTGATATGCAGGCGGCATGTGACTCGTTTCGAAACTAGGGCTCCCACAAGAGGAGACGCACGCAAGAGCGTGTTGTAGCCTGATAAAGAAGGCGGGCAATTTGATTCTTGTAAAAGGATAACATCGGGAGTGTCAGTGAATGCGTCTACGTACTGTTGCAGGGAATTCCGCTTTTGACGGAATCCCCTGCAGTTCCACTGCGACACCCCTAGTCGTGGCGTGTCACGAGACGCCAACTTCATCGCGGGAAGAAACGGAAGAGGGCGTGTGTAAGGGCGTGAGCGCTTGCATTGGATGTTGACAGCCGAGAGATTTTATCAAGTTTGGTCTCGGTAGTGTGCACGGCAGTCGTACATGCGAGCGTGCATTCTATACTTCACTCGACGCGCTCCATCATCTCAATTTGAAGCATTTCCCTGCGGCGTTCTGTCCTGTCGAGTGAAGCCTGCATACTGGTGCCCATTTCTGCTACCAGCGCATGCATTTGCTTTAGCAGGTGTTCGCAACTCTCCTCCATGTCTCGACGTAGGCGTTCAGTTTCTGCGAAAGGATCATGATTTAGTGATCGGAGGGGATGCGTTGGGGAGTGATTGACAAGGCGAAGGTGGCTGTGGGAGACCCTCTGCCTGGCCTACCTCCCGAGGTGCCACCTTAGTTGCGTTTTGTTCCGGGAACAGTTGCTGCTCGGTGAAAGCGTGTGCCTCCTTGCCAACAGGTTTGCTCTGCAAAGCCTTCTTGTAGGGTTGTTGTGTAGATGGGGAAGGAGTGCACTTCTGCGATGGACGCCGTGATTGATCGCAGGAGCAGGAGTGGAACTTGGAGCAGGAGCGGGACTTGAGGAGAGTCCGGGATTGGGAGCAGGTCCGGGATTAAGCGGGCCCGGGACTTAGAGCGAGTGTTTGACTTAGGACGCGATTTGAATCGGCTCTTGGAGCGCGACTCTTTTGCCTTCGTTGGGGTGCGTAAATGGCGGGTCTCGGCCATCTTCCTTGACGCGGTATGGTGAGTTGAGGGTTGGAGTGGACGCAGTTCATTTACGAGGGCTTTCCGCACGCATGCCTTGTTGAGTGCCTGCCTCGCACGCTGAAGGCAGTTTGGATCCGTCGTAGGATGAGGTCCGTCACAGTAACTTTAGTGCGAAGTGCACGGATGCAACTGGGTGGGGTTGTCGGTGCCGCACGGCGGGCATATGACAACGTCTGGTGTAGGGCGATGGTTATTGTGATGGCCAAGCTTGTGGCAAATCTTGCAGACAACTTTTCGGGGGCGATAAGGGTAACAACACTGTTCGGCCCCGTAGAAGCGCACGTAGCGCACCTTCAATCCTTCGAAAGTGATTAACGCAATGTTCGTCTGAATCATCATGCGTGCTTGGAGTATTTGGGTCACAGGAGCCACAAGTTCATCTACTAGCGTTGAAAACGACGTACAGGGCACGATGCCAGGAACAATACCCGTGCAAGAGTTGTCCGGAGCTTCAAAGTATGTTGTGATGGGATAAACACGCTCACTAAGTTTCCGATTCCACACCTTGTATAATGCTTCGGCTACATAAGACTGGGGCGTGCTGATGATCACTATGTTTTGCAGTAGTCGCATTCGAAATATGATGTGCTCGCGGTCTCTGGTAGTCAAACCAGCAGCGCTTCAGAGAGCACCGGAAAGTTCAGGGCGCGTCCACCTACCCAGGGAAAGTCTTCCACGAGGGCGTAGAAAGATCTTTTCATCATGTATAGGAAGTCGAGGCAGACGCTGGTTCCCGCTCTGCTTGCGTACATTGCACTGAGAGACGCCCGGGATGCTCTCGCTTGTTTGGCTTTCCTTGTGGGCGTTCATTTTGTTGGCGCGTCGCTTCTTTATGATGGTCTTCCAAAAGCCACCTGCATCGTCTTCATCGTGTGGTCAGCAGGAAAGTTTAAAGGCAGCATTGTCCTCCATTATTTTTTCAGTCAAAATGTCATTTTGTTGTCCGGAAGAAGAACTGGTGAAAGCTGGATGAGATGTCAGCTCCAAGATGTGCGCCTCGTGTGTCGTTACTGCCACGCAACGCCCGGCATCATTCTCCGTCACCGACGACGACCCTTGTTCATTGGAAGACGGTGTTACGATGGTTGAACGCTCCATCAACGCAGAGTCATGAGTTGGCTGCGAGCCCTTCACTCTGATGCCTGCTTCGCGCCCATAGTATGGCGCGCGAAAACCACGCCGCAGTAGCAGCAGCCTCAGAGCGTCGGAGTCCTACGGATGGATGGATAAAAGATCAACTCACTGCGACAAGGTTGGCTTCGGTGAGGTCACTGCCACTTGCTGAGTTGAATGGTTTCACCAGTTAGTCGACAAGTCTCACAGTCGAAATACGGCACATCCCAGGTACAGGGGGTATCAATGATATGCAAAGCACGAATGAGAATTGTTGATATGTCACTTCGAAATCCGCAAAACGTTACGACGTGAAGGTTAATGATGCCGTACATGACTTCCGTGTTATTATCATCATGTTTGGATATGTTGTTTACCTTCGTGATCTATTCACGTCACATGATACCTAGTTTGGTATACGTGGAGCTAGTGAAACGGTGGCGGGCACGCTATCAGCGTGGTATGTTGTCATGTTCCTACATGACGCGCGTGTCAGGATTATTATGTTTGCACAAGTGATATATTTCGTCATCCATTGACGTCGCGTAACACTAAACTTGGTAGATGTGGAACTAGCAAAACGGCCACGAGAGCATCATAAATGGCCCAATATACTCGAACGTAGCGTTGACGCGTGCGCACGCTGGGCACCGCGTCGCTACGTTATAAAAACGCGAGCATTTATAGTCTTACGCCAGGTGCGACCAGCGTCCGTCGGTAACCGGTGTGAAATACGTCATGCTGCATTTCCCGCCGATGCGTTACCCAGAAAACACTGCTTTCCCCTTTTTTTGGGACGGAGGAACGCCGGACACACTGAAATGAGCATGCGTCAAAGCAACGTAGCGCGGCGGCGCCTGCGAGTATATGGCAGGACCAGCGCCTGGCGTGGCAAGGCCGGCGTGAGGCAAAGAAATGAACGCCAGCGAGCACGCGCACTGCGTCACGCCGAAATGTATTGGCGTAGTCATGTTCTCTCATGACATGTAGCCATGTTTTCGCATGACACACATCTCATGATTATCATGTTTTACTAGTCACATACCTTCGTAATCAATTGGCGTCGCGTAATATCAAATTTGGTATAAGTGAAGCTATAGCGAAACGGCCGCCAGTGCATCATGGACATGGCATGTAGTCATGTTGTAAATTGACCATCTCATGATAATCATGTTTGCACCAGCCACATACCTTCGTCATTCATTCACATACCGTAATATGAAATTAGGTATATGTGACGCTAGCAAAACGGCCGTGAGCGCATCATGAGCGTGGAACGTACTCATGTTGTTACATGACACTCATGTCATGATTTTCATATTAGGGTCTGTCGCTAGTGTTCGCCATGCAATCACCTCATACCATACCATTTTCGCAACGTGCTGTATGAACGAAACCACCACAAGAGCTGCATAACCAAGAATTTTAAATCACGACAATCATAACATATATATCATGATTTTATTGTTATGACTAGTCAAACATGTTGTTCATACAGTCATGTTATGCCATACCTAGTTCCGTATCAATACCATTATCGTCCATACCATTAACGTCCAGGAGAGCTAAAAGTCGTAGGCGGCTAGCTAGCTAGCTAGCTAGCTAGATAGATAGATAGATAGATAGATAGATAGATAGATAGATAGATAGATAGATGGATAGATAGATAGATAGATAGATAGATAGATAGATAGATAGATAGATAGATAGATAGATAGATAGATAGATGCGCTCAAATTCACCGAAGTTCGCTAAGAAGTGCTTCGCATTTAAAATTTAATTCCTTGAGAGGTTTTGTGGTAGAAGCACCTGCCATTCACTTCGTGAGCGCCCACGCAGTCTTCTTGAGACCACTCCTTGCACTCCACACAATGTATCCAGACAGAATTTGGTGCTGCTTTGTTCCAAACCTCCTAGCAGTTGAAGCACCCCCAGTCTTTCTTTGTGCTAATTGTGTCTTGTGCTGAATGCCTGCACTTTACTACATAATGGAATGGTTGAACGCAATATAAGTTCTGGCGCACCTCATTCACCTCTTTTTGCTGATTGATGCAGAACTGCTTGGGCATTGCATGGCTTTCAACTTAGTCAGCCGAGCTTTGTGAGGCGATGAATTTCGTATTTTCTATCACTTGCTACTTTTCAAATTTCTATATGAAAAAAATTCAATAAAACTCGAGGTCGCCAGCAGGCTGGGCTCCCCAGTTTCTATACGTGGGACTTACTCCCGTATTCACAAACGCTCCTCGACTCGGCTTGCACCCTTCGCTTGACAGTGTTGAGCCCTGCGCTGATACTCGGCTGAAAGTAACGCCGCGCTACTCAAGAATCACAGCAGATTATCGCTGATATACATCGACTTGCCGTGTCTAGAGACGGCCCTTTCATCGGATTTCTCAAGTGAAGGTGAAGCGTTCAGTGAAGGGACGTACTAGAATACGGGGGTTAGCCTGGCGCGTGACGTAGAGCTATTTCACAAGGCTAAAATGAAGTTATTTTCCTTCCCTTCTTATAAACTTTGATACCAAGACGTGTCTGGGAGCGGCATGACTTGGAGATTCTTTCAATGTTTTTTTTTTCAGGCGCATCCTGAGAGCATTTTTGGCAACTCCGAACCACCTCGATGTAGCAGTTACGAGGACAGCCCTGTGCTCAGCAGTAGTCAATGTTTTTTCTTAGATAGTTTTCTACCCAGGAAGCTCCATATGATACTTTCTTGTACGTCCGAACTCTTCTAAACTAAAAAAAAATATAATATATAATCAGTATAAAAATGGTTCACTGACTACATCATGCACTTGAGAAACCAACATGTCGATGCCTGTTTCTGAAGTATTGCCCCTTCCACATGCCCTAATTCAAAAACTTATTCCGCTTTGGCACCATGCACCGAATGAGTGAAACTTTTGGTGGTATGTATAGCTATGGTAGTATACAGTAACAAAGTAAATACGTAATTTTCTGTACTGACGTCGGAGTAGCTTCATGCACAGATCCATATAACTTTAGCCAAGCACAAATTTGTTAATATTGAACGGGTCGCGAATACACCAATGCCAGCCGCGTAATTTTTCCTGCGCGTACGCTGTGAGCAACGTTAAACTCATACACATAAACAGGTAGACAACTACCAGCACTTATCACTGAAATAGAGAAGGAAGGGAAAGAACTTTTTTTTATTATAGCCACAGAAGTCGGCAAAGTTGAAATACCGCGTATTGCCCCGTGTGTCCATTTTACCATTCTCTACCTTATATACACTGCCGCCCTGTTAATGCGGGCCTCACGAGGGACTCCGCGTCTGGCTCGCTCGCGTTGCATGTAGATTAAAATTGCTTTCGGCAATGTTCTGCGTCATATTCGCCCTTCATAATTCGTTGATGCTATGTATGTGTCTATGTATCAGTATATATCTCACTCATTATCTCGCCTTCAAAATTATGTGTCAGTGCTCTTTTACATAGAAATTAACACATTACATGATTTATTCGCCTTATGGCAGGTATGTGGGCGTTTTATCTTTTTTTCAGTGCTGTGATAATGCACTTAATGTGCCAAGTAGTTGTTCCCAATTTATTATATTTTCAGTCCCGCAAAAGTTGCACCGCCAACCTGGCTGTCGTACGTACTCCAGACATTGTTTGCGTCAGTTCATACCCCGCTCTTTTGAGGAGTTTCCGCACAAGCTCATGGCATTGCAACAAGACCCTAAAAAATGTTTCAACGGTAGTGCTTGTTTTCAAGCATACTATTCTCCTGCTTTCACCTAAATTATACGCTTTCTTTCTGCTACACGGCTGATTTGGCTATAATACGCTTATCTGAATACTATAGCCTCTGCCCTGATGCTCATGCAGTATATGAAGCGAGGAAACTGTTGAGCACCGTTCGCCGTTTCCTTCGTTTGACAAAAGAGGGTTAGGTAAAGTATAATAAGAGTATTGGGGCTCTCTAAAGTCAGAAAACGACAAAAAAGACGAATATATTGCACTATCTGCGAAGAGAAGCTTTACCTGGGCAATCATGGGTATATATAATGCATCAGACGTTGGATAAAGCCTCTCTGCAAGTTTCACAGACAAATAGAAACCAGGAAAGCAGCAAACGCAAAATTAGCGTGATGCTGTTATCGCGAAACAAAATCCGTGTCAAAGGGTGTGGCGAATCCTGACAGCACGGGTTGTTGAAGACGGCGCGGCAGCCGTTCTGTTGGCCTAATGACCGCGACGCTGCGACAGCTGTTCTTCAACAGGAAAACCAGGCGTAAAAGCGCTGCCTTGAATACAGCGAAGAGAGAGGTTAACGACCTCGTCGTCTTCCTCCGAAACCTCCTTCTAGAAAAAGAGCAACATACAGGGAAAATGAAACAGTGTGACTCGAGGTCTTTCTCGCCAAGTGACGAGACCAAGCAACCTCAATTCCACCGCAGTATATAGAGTGTGGTTGGAAGGCAACTAAAGCAGAGGAGCACAAGTAAACAAATAACGTGAATAGTTTCAGAAGCCACGAGGGGAGCCTCCCGCTCTTTTTCACGTTATGGCTGCGAGCAAAGACAGTGCAACGCGGTGCAAGGTGCAGGCATGCTCCATCGACCGGAGCTGTCGTGCCGCATTTCGGGTGACACTTCTCACAGGATGGCCGCGTGTGATGCCACTCTTGGCAGCGTAGTCGCGCACTCTTTCTAGTTTGTCTGTTGGTTCCGGGAGAAGAAAATACAGCCATGATCCAGCAAGTACTGTGCGAAAGGGCGTTGCACTCGTGGAAACAAAGTTGCCTTGAAAGAAAACGCAATCTAATTAGACGCACACTGCTGACTTTTGGTGCCTGTCCTTCCGTGATAATTGTTGGTTATAATAAACGGTCGTACACCCAGCTACGTGGCTTTTGCTGCCGCAAGATTCACACTTCCTCTTTGTTACGGGTCCTCGGAGAGTGTAGGAAATGAGCACCTTCCTGTCTGAGTGCTTCACGGGACTCGGCAGTGTTTCATGCACTTTAGAAGAAAGCACACTTGTCTAAGGCACCTAATTATTGCCTGTAAATCAGGTTAATCAGTATATTCCAACAAATGTTGTTTAGTTCATTACGAAATCCGAAATTCAGATAAGAGTTGAGTAAAGTGCACACTTGAAAAAAATTTCTTATTTTAAAGACACGTTTAAGGTACGTTTACTAGTAAAATAAAAAACAACACAGAAAGCGCCAAATTCTTCACCGACAGTTTTCTTGAACCGGAAGATGAGATGTTTTTCGAACTGCTCACGTGAGAGGTTGTTTCTGTGTACTTATAGAAGAAATTCAGGTTTTACTCAAGTGAAAATAAGGTAAGGTCACAATTAACGTGCCACTACCTCAAGCTGAAGTCACTATGTGATTGACATCTGACAAAATGACAACGAGTGCAAAACAATAGACAATTCTTTTTCATTTCTGATTTCTTTGTGATGGAATTGCGCTTCATATGATAGATAAGAATTTAGCGTGAATAGAGTTGGTAAATACGGCTGGCGTGCCTGTGCACTCAGCGCTTTAGTTTCATTTTCAAGAAAATTGCTCGCTCGTTGCGGTTGTCGGGAATTCTACGATCCAGTTGAATGGAGTGAGGTAGATGTGGAGGCTCGTATTTATTGACTTTAAAAAGTTCCTAACATAAAAAAAGTTTAGCCCCGTAAAAAGTTCTTTTTTGTTTATATGTCTTTTCTGATTATTTTTTGTTAATTTGAAATCAGGTGAAGCACGGAAACTGATTTGCGTTTGTAGCGCTTGCCTCCGCTCCTTTTTGCTCTCGCTCAGGGATATTAGAAGTTGCATCGCGCTCAGTTATCTTGCTTAGTTGGCGTGTCCACTACCCACCGTTATCCTATCACCTCCCTACTGAAACGTTCCGTATGAAATCTTACGGAAAATATATGGACTTCATAACATTTCTTTATGCTACATACGGAAAAAGTATGGAGTTTTATGGAAATATACGGAAGTTGTATGGCATATACGGAACGCTTCTTATGGAGTATATGGAAAGATAAGGAAATTGTATGGCGTATACGGAAAGGTTCTTATGGAGTATACGGCAGGATAAAGAAAATGTATGGCATAAATGGAACGCTTTTTATGGAGTATATGGAAGGATAAGGAAGTTTTATGGCATGGATGGAGTGAGTTTTATGGAAAAAATGGAAATATAAAAAAATTTATGGAGCATATGGAGAGGTCGGTATAGAAGATATGTAAGGATACGGAAAGTGTATGGAGTGTACAGAAGCTTTCATAAGGAAACTGCGGAACGTAAGGTCTTACGGAAATATACAGATTTTGTAAGGTGCTTACGACAATGTGCAATAGTGTATGAGAGGCATGTGGATTGTTGCAAAAATGCGGAAAATCTACATTTGTTGTCACATTTTCAGCAGAAAATCCGAGCTTTATATAGTTATAAATGAATGCACAGTGACATATATAGTACAAAAGAATAACGCAGGCTAGTCGGTGTTGTCAGTCACTGCTGTTCGCCCTTTACCAGAATGAATACAACTTCTGCAGATGACCAGGTGCTAAAGTCTGTCACACGGAAAATGTGTCATTCACAAGAAATGACAATAACTGTCATTTTACGTGCATGCGGTCACACGAAAACAAATCAAGCAAAAAAACCTAACTTCAAGGGCTCGTTTTTTGGTAGAAACAATATTATTGAGAACTAAATTCAATGCGAATGAAATTGTCAATATTAATGAAACTGTTCTTATTACCATTGGCAAAGAGAAATGTAATTTAAAATATCGACCATGAGCTTAGCCCTCCTGAGCACCGACAAAAGAAATTAAAATCTATGAACACTAATTGCATGTAGCCTAAAAATAACTTTTTATTGATAGAATGTGCTCCTACAATAAAAACACAGTTATACACAACTTGCCACAGCTTCACGACAGAAACGAGGTAGGGGTAGAGGGAGTGGTAAGAAACATAATTAAGTATGAGAGCGCAACTGTTTTGTACAGACACATAATGGTGCTTATCATTCATGATCGAATGGTCGTGTATAGAGCTGGGTCGTTTTGAGATTTTCAAAAGCATTGTTTCAGACCACCATGCAGATTACGCTTCAATTGATTGATTTGTGGGGTTTAACGTCCCAAAACCACCATATGATTATGAGAGACGCAATTGAGAGACACGCTTATGAGAGACACGCTTCAATTGTAGTGCTACATAAGACAGAACTTATGGGCCAGCTTTAATGAATAAGAAGATTTTAGGTGAAACAAATGCTTTAAAATATATCATGGCTGCATGGACGCATACAAGCTATGTAAAGCGCAATAAAGTGAGGACGCATGAGCTTCTCTTGATGCTTCAACTGTGCTGCAAAGAAATTTAACCAATGTCTGTGTGTGCAACATTGTCCATTTTAAACTTGCTATATGTATATATAAAATTCCTACTGCGAGTTAAGCTACGTAGCACTCCATAACTCTTCCTTTTATGAAGGGCAATTTTTCAAACAATGAACATTATTCATTCTCTGTCTCATGACTTCGTGCCCGCAATTCTTGGTTTGGCTGGATCACAATTGTGCAGCCCTTATTTTGGAGGAATAAAAAACATCAACCAAAAGATATTTTGGAACTGCTTCTCGGTGATATTGCCTTCCCTCAACTGCCACAGCTTGAGATGAGTCATATAGCAAGTCTCGCGCATACCTAGGGCCTACCCTTGAAAAAGCTGGTCCGGCTGTGAAATGCTCAGTGAAATGCTCAATTTTTTGGTTAGAGTTTTCTCACTTCTCGAGTCCCTTCACAATCAAGCAGACCCAATGTTCCCCTTAGTCCTTAATTTTGTTATATTATGAAATAAATAAAAAGAATGTAATAATGAAAATAAAAATACTAAAAACTGTTGCGCAAAAAAACACAGTCCCACATACGTACTTGAACGCAATATTGCTTTTATTTTGTTTTAGTACCTAACGCATTATAAAAGATAGCAGTACATAAAAACATTAAAAAAATTTAAAAAATTCAACTTTGTGGGATACGAACCTGCACCACTTAGTTGTGCTCGCGTACGTGAACTGAGTGCGTTAGTTGCTAAGCTATTCGCGCGGGACAGTGCGTGAGCGTTTAAATAATATTGTTACGGTGCGTCATCGACAGGAGCAAGCGTGGCACTTAGCGAAGATAAAGAAGACGCCTGTGCGTTCGGCGCTTGCGCGAGAGGCAACTCAGACATCTTGTTCGGCTGCCGATTCTCGGTGGACGCTGTCCTGTAAGCCAAGACCTCGCCCCGTCACATTTAGATGAGGTGCTGGGTTTTCTACAGTGGTCGCCATTATAAAAGAGTGTCGGCGCTTTCAGCAAGCGAAGAGACGGCGGATTAACAGCGTGTTTACCCGCCTTCCGAATACGGCTGCAACATCATCTTGCGAAGACCGTGCAAGAACACAGCCACCACCTCTAGATTCATCGGATCAGGTGACCCGAATTGTACGGCGCGAACTTGAAGCCATTGCCTCTGCTCCGGCTCACACCGCTGCAAGTGACACCACCCCACTCACTGCTAACATGGTTCAAGCCATCGTCCGCTAACAACTCAGCCAGCATAGGTATTCCCTCGGTGTGCGCTTTGCCCAGCCCGCAGCGAGCTTCATGGCGTCCACCCTCGTCCTATCACGAGCAGCAGTTTACGGCCCGATCTCGTGACCCTGCTGCGAGGAGAACCATCGACAATCGACCAATTTGTTTTCATTGCCACCGTATCGGTCATGTCGTCCGTTACTGCAATTACCGCTGGTCCTCACCACCTCGGACTTCATCTCAACCTCACTACCGACAGGACAGCACCCGCTTCGCGTCTGCCGCGCAGCCTTCTCCGCAAAACAACTACAGAAGGTTCAACAGCCGATCTCTGTCACCGCATGGTCATCAGTCACGTTCGCCTCCAGGACGTCGCCAGTCGTTTCGCTCACCACAGACTCGCAGGCCGTCGTCCCCATTCAACCCCGCTACTGCCTACCCGGAAAACTAAACGGTGCAGCGCCCGGAGGTGACGCTGCATTTTCGACTCCCTTCACAAATCCTCTCTTGACACTTCCAACGAGACAAAATTTGTTAGACGTTGCCGTTGACGATGTGCCTATTTCTGCCCTAATAGATACTGGAGCGCACATTTCTGTAATGAGCGCGAACCTTCGCCCACGCCTACATAAAGTGCTCACGCCTGCCGCTTCCCACAAACTTCGTGTCGCTGATGGGATGACCCCTGATGTTCGAGGGATGTGCACGGCCCGTGTGTCCATTGCCGGTCATCCTACATTAGTTCAGTTTGCCGTCATTGAAATGTGTCCTCATGACCTAATACTTGGTTTGGACTTCCTGTCACGGCATTCTGCGCTCATTGATTGTGCCACTGGTGCTCTTCAGCTTGAACTGCCGCAGTTTGCCGATTTTCCAGCAGACTATTCTCCCCGTTTATGCTCTCGTCACCACGTTCGCTTGCCTCCGCAAGCTGCTAGTTATGTCACTTTGTCGTGCTGACGTCATGTGCCCGACGGTGACTACCTCGTCACTCCTATAGTCGACGTACTGATGGCCCGAGACGTCGCCCTTGCTCACACTGTTGTCGCCGCGCTAATAATACTGTGGTTATACCACTACTCAACGTGAGTCTCTTGACTCAAGTTATTCCGCAAGACATGTCTTTGGCCACCCTATCTCCACTTGACAGCTGCAACGTTACTGGTTTGGACACCGATACTACATCCCCCTGTCTTGACCGCAATTACACTCTGCCTGCAGATGACATTAGCAAGATGATTGCTCCCGACCTCACTGCAGTGCAAGCTGCCAGCCTCCGTAGTCTGCTAACATCACATAGAGACGTTTTCGACTTTGACCACCGCCCTCTCAGCCAAACAACTGCAGTGACTCACCGGATCAACACTGGTGATGCCAGTCCTATACGGCGGCGTCCATATCGCGTATCTCACAAGGAACGCCAAGTAATTCAAAATGAAGTGGATAAAATGATTAATAAAGACGTAATAGAACCCTCATCCAGCCCCTGGGCCTCCCCAGTCGTGCTCGTTGAGAAAAAAAGATGGCAGCTGGCGCTTTTGCGTCGACTATCGCCAATTAAACAAAGTGACCCACAAAGATGTCTACCCTTTGCCTCGGATTGATGACGCCCTCCATTGCCTCCATGGTGCCCAATACTTTTCGTCTATCGACCTGCGGTCCGGCTATTGGCAAATTTCCGTCGACCCCATGGATCGTGAAAAAACCGCTTTCGTTACGCCCGACGGCCTCTACCAGTTTAAAGTCATGCCGTTTGGACTGTGTAATGCGCCGGCAACTTTCGAGCGCATGATGGACTCTTTCTCCGAGGATATAAGTGGTCCATCTGCTTATGTTACTTAGACGATGTCATCGTATTTTCACCTACCTTTGACAGCCATATAACACGTCTGTCAGCCGTTCTGGATGTTTTTCGAAGAGCTGCTCTCCAGCTCAATTCTGCAAAATGCCATTTCGGACGTCGCCACATCACCATACTCGGCCACATTGTCAGTGCCGATGTTGTTCAACCAGATCCCGAAAAGGTACGAGCAGTACAACAATTTACTGAACCACGCTCAACCAAGGACGTCTGAAGTTTTGTAGGGCTATGTTCCTATTTTCGTCGATTTGTCCGCAACTTCGACGACATCGCTCGACCGCTTACTGATCTCTTAAAGAAGGACGTTCCCTTCGCATGGGGTATAAGCAAGCGGACGCCTTTTCGCCTCTTATCCATCTGCTGACTACGCCACCAATACTGGCCCATTTCGACACAGCATCACCTACAGAGCTTCGGACCGATGCCAGTGGCCATGGAAATGGAGCGGTCCTTGGCCAACGACAGCACGGAAAGGACCGCGTGATTGCTTACGCCAGTCGGCTTCTTTCACCTGCCGAACGGATGTTCTCCATCACTGAGTGTGAATGCCTAGCTTTAGTGTGGGCCGTGGCGAAATTCAGGCATTACCTGTATGGCCGAACTTTTTCCGTTGTTACGGACCATCACGCTCTTTGCTGGCTGTCATCGCTAAAGGACCCATCTGAACGTCTTGGTCGCTGGGCGCCCCGTCTGCAAGAATACTCATTCGTGGTCCACTACAAGTTGGGACACCTCCACACAGACGCAGACTGTTTGTCACGTTATCCGGTTGAAACACCCGACTTGACAGACCTTGAATCAGACCCCTGCGTTCTCTCCATTTACGCTTTGGGTGATATCTCCACCGAACAACGACGTGACCCGTCGTTACTCTTCATCATCGAGCGTCTGACCTCTGCTCCAACAGACCCTTCCGTTCGCCTGTTCGAACTGCACGACAACATTCTGTACCGTCACAGCTTCAACGCTGAAGGCCCGTAATTACTACTCGTGCTTCCCCATCACCTGCGTACCAGCGTTCTCAAACAACTACATGACGTACCTACAGCCGGTCATCTAGGCGTCTCTCGTACCTACAATCGTGTGCGACGTCACTTTTTCTGGCCCGGACTGTATCGTTCTGTGGTTCGCTACGTCACTGCTTGCGACCGCTGCCAACGCCGCAAGCGCCCCTCTGTGCTACCGTCTGGCCTCCTACAGCCCATTGACATACCTGACGGAACCATTCCTCCGTGTTGGCCTTGACCTGTTGGGCCCGTTTCCTACGTCCACCTCCGGAAATAAATGGGTTGCAGTCGCCACATACTACACCACACGCATTGCCATCACTAAAGCACTGCCGACAAGCTGTTCCACTGACGTCGCTGACTTTCTCTTGTATGAAGTCATTCTTCATCACGGCGCTCCGCGGCAGCTGCTTACTGATCGAGGAAGGTACTTTCTTTCACGTGTTGTGGATGACATTCTCCGCGCCTGCTCCACTGAGCACAAGTTTACCACCGCTTATCATCCACAGACAAATGAATTGACCGAGCGTCTGAACCGAACGCTGACGCAGATGCTGTCAATCTACGTTTCGCCAGATCACCGTGACTGGGACAAAGCACTCCCCTTTGTCATGTTCGCGTACAATTCTTCACGGCACGACACAGCTAGTTATTCACCGTTTTATTTGAGATTTGGCCGACATCCTGCATTACCATTTGACACGCTCCTTCCTTCGGCTGCCCCCTTGTCTACTGAGTACGCCAGCGATGTCGTTTCTTGAGCCCATGCAGCCCGTCAGCTTGCCCGTGATCGGCTGCACTTGTCGCAAGCGCAGCAAAAAGATCGCTATGACAGTCGCCACCAAAGCGTGCACTTCTCGCCGGGGTCTCTGCTACTTCTCTGGACACCAAACCACCAAGTCGGCTTATCAGAGAAGCTACTATTACACTACCATGGCCCCTACAAAGTGTTACGACAACTTAGTGACGTGAGCTACGAGATCGCACCCCTAAACAATGCCTTTTCGACCACCTCACTCCAGACAGACGTTGTACACGTTTCCAGACTGAAACCGTATCACCCTCCTCGTGCGTCGCCGCCGTACTAAGCGCCGTGACGGCGCTTCCGCCGCAGGGGAGTGATGTTACGGCGCATCATCGACAGGAGCAAGCGTGGCACTTAGCGAAGATGAAGAAGAGGCCTGTGCGTTAGGCGCTTGCGCGAGAGGCAACTCAGACATCTTGTTCGGCTGCCGATTTTCGGTGGACGCTGTCTTGTAAGCCAAGACCTAGCCCCGTCACATTATATATAAATTTTCTGTTTACACACTATGTGTTGGCATATTCATGTACGATATGCAATCGTATCTATTGTTCTGTGCATATGTTTTGTGATTGTATATACGTCACATGCTTTTCGCATGCCTTTAAACTATAGATTGCTGCCCCGCCGCAGATGAAAACAAGTATTTTTACACCCACACACAAGCTTGAGCAGTTGAAGGTTGTTTCCCGGGGCTCTCTTGCGATTGAGTCGGCCACCACAGGGAATTAGAGTGATACGCCATTAATCCCTGCATCTAGCTGTATTCCACTTAGTAGCTCTATCGCTTGATGACAAACCGAGCGTGGGGCGCGAAGCTATTGCGCACGACCATGCCTCGCGTAGCGGCGACATCAGCTGATTGCGCTGGCCGGCTTGCTTCGATTTGCTTCAGAGCAAAGAAATGTCATACCTTGAAAGATTGCGTACTGCACTATGTCAAAATGTTACTGCTTTGTAGTCATCCTATGATTTATTGAGAATTGATAACTCTGATATGACTACTATAGAACTTTGCGTCGGCGACACGCACCGAACGTAAAACCGCATTACGTCTGTCGTAGAAACAGTAGGAGGCTGGCGTCTGCTAGAACAAAAACAAAACAAAGACCTGCGAAAATATTCATAAGTTGTAACTTGTTTTTTTAATAACCGTTTATCACTTTTAAAGTTATTTTGCCAGATAACATACATTTTTTTCAGTCATAGCAGCGACAGATGTTTTTTTTTATTTTCCTCACGCAGATATTCAGGTCAAATCTATTCACAGCTAAAGGCACATGTTGCTTGTCTTCTTTGTTTCGTGGGCATGCCGTTTCGGTGCGTCTCTCATGTGTTCGCGCTGCTACACACGAGAGCGCGAAATGTTAATTTTACGCAAGGAAGCACCGTTCTTCGTTCGTTAGATATGCTTAGATTGCGCCCTATTCCCGCGGTTGTTCGAGTGCGGATCAAGTGCGAGTCGTCCAAGGATTCGGCGGGTTGTGCGGGCGCTCGAAGGACTCCGAGGTGACGGCTGACGCCTGTGGTTGCTTCCCTCAGGACAGTGTGAAAGAACCTAAAGGTAAAGGGGACACTTTTTTATGTAGACTAAGTATGCCACTCAGTGCAAGTGTGTGTTGCCGCACTCGAACGAGGCGTGAAACGGCAACCTTACGCGCCTTTGCGAGTGCGGTTGCCGATTCGCTTTGACAACGCTAACGCCAGCAGAGCCATGGCGCATCGGCGCGGCCTTACTGGAGCTGATTCGTGACAACTGCGGCAACATGCATCTGTATGGTGATCGATTTTTTCATAAGTGCTATGTAGTTAGGAGGACGCACACGGCGCTTGCTACGTTGTTGATTAAACGAAGCCTGCGGTGCCATTTGATGCAAAGCAGCATTTTCTTCACGTTCGCGGGCGATACAATTTGTAACTTGGCTCAATTCACCTAGCCAACCGCCTAAGTGGGTTGATAAGCATACGTTCACAGTAGAGCGTTATTATACCCCTAAACAGTGGCGTATGCTTGTTCAAAGTTATAATGTGTGTGCCTAGTGTAGAGAGAGGTGTTCGTGCAATCTGTATGTGTACCTGCAAGACGCCTTTGCTTGTAACATAATGTACCGGCCAGCACCTACATTGTACGCCTGACTTTGAAGAAGACTTGCATGCACAATGAGAGATTTTGTAATCTGCCAGAGTTGCTTTTTATAAAATAATACATTGCCAGCATGTTCAAAATATGTTTCGCTGCTGTGTGGCAGGGGTGCGGTAATCACGCTGTTGTGTAGTTGCTGATGCAAGCACTTATAGTTTTGATACGTTAATATTTCTCATCTAACTCATCAGGTGTTTGGCTGTTTCAGCACAAGCAAGGTAAAGAGAGAAGGAAGACGGGTAATGACAGGACCAGTGCCAACTTTTTTTTGCAGGAGAATACGCATGATGGTGTATTTATTGTGACAGCCTTTCTGTGTTGCTTTTTGCCCAATTTATGCAACGACACAGTTGTCAGCAATGTGATAAAGAACACTGAAATTAGCTTTTAAAGATCATGCTGACTAAATGCCTAGTAATTCACAGCACAAAGTAAGAACAAAAGACATCAGTATGATCAATGTGGGACGAGTACAGTCTTGCATCTAAAAATGTATTGTGCAAAATGTCGCCTTAGTAAAAAACCTCTCTATATTTGCAAATAGTGTGACGTCACTTCGAGCACCGTGCCAGCTATTCCCTCCCTCTGTCCAAGGGCTGGTTGGCAAGGAAGTTGTTGGTGACGTTCCTAATAGACCACTGATATGTATGCGATTGTAAACCTGTAGCCTAATATATACGTAATCTTTTGTGCAGTTACATCTCTGCATCTGACATCTACAACTTATTTGAATATTTACATTGCTCCCTTGTAGGCCATTGTAGGCCATTTAGGTCTTTTTAGCGTAGGAGGCCAAGTGACGAAAAATTAAAAGCAATATTTACTAAAATTGTCATTCTGCTATATAAACCACATATGTTTGGCACATGTGAGGGTCATAAGAGAAGTCATACTTAAAAAAAATAAAAAAATTATTAAACGTATGCTTTGGGCGAACACTCCTAGCTCGAGTCGCTCTCAAAAAAAATTTCGTCTTTTGCAGATTCATATGAAAAGCTTTACCCTGGCAATGAAATAAATCAAATCAAATCTAGCGAATTGAAGAACCATAGTATATAAATAAAAAAAAACAAAGGAGGGAAGGAAAACAGGAGTAAAAGAACAGCAGGGAGGTTAACCAGTCTATAGGAAGCAGGTTTGCTACCCGGTACATTAGAGGGGGATGGGGGAGATGAAATATAGAGAGCAGAGAGGGAAGAGAGATAAACACAGCACATTCGGCAGCACACGCGCGCACACTCAGTCGTTGTCCACACGCTAAATTTTTAACACCCATAAGGGTGTATTTGTTTTGTCCCATGGGCAACACCCTCTTAGGGTGTCTAGGAACACCCTAAACAATAAGGTGTTTAGAAACACCCTGAACCGTTGGGTGTAAAGAAACGTTACACCCTACTTTAATAGGTGTTTATGGACACCCCTAAACTATGGGTGTTGGATGAAGCTATACCCATGTGAGGGGGTTGTACACTGAAAACCCACTTGAAACAGTGGCAGTTATATGGATGAGCATACTTGATCAAATGAAGCGCAATTAACGGGCAACAAAAGCAGAGACACAGGAGGTGACGCTTAGACTTGTGCGTTGAGGAGAGCCGTTCATAGCACTTCATTCCATCAAATATGCATCACCAACTGGCCCAAGCCTCAATTGTTCTCGGGGAGAAGCATATATGAACCTTCTCTGCAACTGACAAAATAAGGCGCCATGGTCTTGAATGAGCTGCATGAGACCAGTGTATATATGTGTACGTAGACTGGGCCGTAAACGACAAAGACGCGGAAGGCACTTACACACACACACACACTCACACACACACACACACACACACACACACACACACACACACACACACACACACACACACACACACACGCGCGCGCGCGCGCGCTCGCGCACCACATTACAGTAGTGCAAGCAGTAACCTGTAGCGTAACGTTCAACCGAACATAACGCCGAAGCAAAAAACAATTAAGCCCTTATATTAACATCTGCCTTTGTTATAGAAAAACTGCAACTCTGACAAAGAGGACTCTGATGGCAATCTGCAAAATTTTGAAATATGTCACGTGACCAAGCTTCTTTCTCTCCATACTAAAAATTCATTGTTTTGAATACAATAAATCTTCACAACTTTCAAAAACATTTGCGCTAGTCGGGCAAACGACTGAGACGTATGACGCTTGATTGACACCTATACAATAGAAAAAAAAACACGTAGAAAGAGTAAAGTAGTTTCTAGAGTCACATTTACAACCTATTACATCTCGCAGTATAAATTTCGACATTAAAAAAAAGAGACCATTCGGCAAGGTAGTGTAATTGATGTTGTATTATTGTGATGTCAGTGTTGGTACACTTTTAACTGCAAACCACTCGTCACTGCTGCTTGCACAATCATCTTCAGCTGCTAAGATGACTGGTGCCTTCGAGAGAAGTGGGGCGAAGCTGTTCTTTCTGTACAGGAAATTCAATCCCGGAAACCTAAAATAAATACACAAGGAAGAATGACTGAAATTCCACATAGAGTGCAACATACAGCGTGCCCCATTCATATCTAACTGCTTTCTTTTCTGTAAGTATAAATTGAGTGCATAGCAAGCATATTCAGTGGCATCGGGCTCCACTGCAGTGAGAAATGCTAGAAAAGGTATGCTGAGCAATAAACGCCATAAAAGCGCACTGTCACTTAAAAAGTTACACCTTTTAGGTGTAACTTGCTAAGGTGTAAATTTGGTCTTTTAAAGTGCAGTCTGGTCTTTTGGGGTGTGTGACATTGCTGTTACAGCCGCTTGTTCAAGTATGCACTAGCACAAGGAGCATCTTTATGTTATATCTTCGCGCACTATTTTGCTGATTGAAGTCCATTGCGGCCTACTAGTGTGATGAACAAGTGTGCCCAGTTTTAATTAAAAAACTTTCTTAGGAAAAGATCTGCGACAATCCCCGTACAGGAAAAGACTTGGAAAACAAATTTCGAGAAAGTCATCAAAAAGATTTTCAAACAGGTGCAGTTTTTAAAACAAGATACTCATGAGGGCGAAAATACTCAACATTTACCACCAGTTCCATCTTCAATACTCTGTGCATTTAACTCGCAATTTCGTTTTGCTAACCTGTTTTGCAGCATTGGTGACTGTGATATGTGTCGTGCGCGAAGCTTCAAAGTGCGCGCCATTCAAAGTGCGCGCCATACAAAGTGCGCGCTTGAAGCAGACAACGACGAAGGGAGCACGAGCGCTGAGTAGCGTGGCGGCGAAGGTACGAGAAGGAACGAGGAAGACGGGGCTCTCGACTCGGCCGTTGGGTTCCGGACCCGAGCCTAGTAACAGTCGAGCCCGGCCTACCTGCCACGTTCTACCTGCCACGGCCGTGCGTCGCTGACGTGCTGCGGCTTCAAGGCATCCTGTGCTTGAGGACACGCGGAGCTGTCGGGCTACGGGCACGAGTTCCAGCAGAGGTGTCCGGCCGGGACGCGGCCGGTGGTAGTGCCTGGTCTACCGCGCCAACTGGTCCACCTGGTCTA
The DNA here is from genome assembly GCF_013339725.1 of Rhipicephalus microplus. Classification (NCBI taxonomy): domain Eukaryota; kingdom Metazoa; phylum Arthropoda; class Arachnida; order Ixodida; family Ixodidae; genus Rhipicephalus; species Rhipicephalus microplus. Next base: position 51,263 of record NW_023611115.1, read on the forward strand.
CCGTGCGAGCAACGCGGAGCTGTCGGGCTACGGGCACGAGTTCCAGCGGAGGTGTCCGGCCTGTACGTGGTCGGTGGTGGTGCGTATACCCTTCAAGTTGCCGCCTCGTCTACCGTGCGAGCAACGCGGAGCTGTCGGGCTACGGGCACGAGCTCCAGCAGATGTGTCCAGCCGCGACGTGGCTGCGGGGGCGGAGCCTACCCATCAACTAGTCGCCTGGTTGACCGTGCGGACAACGCGAGCCAGCTCAAGACGTAGCAACGAACCTCGGTGAGACCGACCTCATGTCTTGTGTACATGCTAAAAGGAGGGACGGTTAGCTTAGGACTTTGATAGTTCACAGAGACAGTGAAGGATTCTTTAAATAGCCTGTCCATGTTATGTGTGTTCGTTTTTCGTGTGTATAAAGTGTGGCGTACAAACGGCCTCGTCTTTTCGTGGGAGTCTGGGGCGACGGCTCGGACACCCATTAACTAAGAACCTGCACGTCGCTATAACACCCACTGCAATGTAACACTGGCGTCCACGACAGGACGAGGCCATTTGTATCGCTTGAGTCAGGCTGACGATTAGTGAGGAAAAGATGAGCTCGACAGATTTAATGGCGTTGGCCATGCGCATGGGTTTGGAAGGTGCGGAATTGAAAACTTGGATTGATGAGCGAGAAGCTCGAGCTCGTGAGGAAAGGGCGGCAGAAAGAGAGGCGAAGAAGGAACAAATGCAGTTGCAATTACAAGTCGAGGAGCAGGCCCAAAGGACGATCCAATTGCGCCTTCAACTGACTCAGACTGAAACCGCCAGAGAGCCTGTCGGGGCAGACATAGGTCGATCATCAAGGGTGTCTTCCAACGTCAATCCTCATAATTTTATACCAGGATTTGATGAAAACCGGGATGACCTAGATGCGTACTTAAAAAGGTTCGAGAATGTGGCGACAGGGCAAGAGTGGCCTAGAGACAAGTGGGCCACGGCTCTGAGTTTGTGCCTAAGCGGAGAAGCGCTAAAAGTGTTTGGTCGCCTATCCCCTGAAGATGCACTTGATTACGAGAAAGTGAAACTGGCTCTATTTCAGCGATTTCGCTTCACAGCGGAAGGGTACCGTGAGAAGTTCCGGCACAGTAAGCCTCAAGAGGGAGAAACCGGCCGGCAGTACGCTGCACGATTAATGAGTTTTTTCGACCGATGGGTGGAAATGTCGAAAGTAGACAAAGAATACGCGTCAGTTCGTGACCTGATTGTAGCTGAACAGTTCATCAGTAAGTGTCATGATCGAGTGGCGCTCTTTTTGCGTGAAAAGAATTGCCGTAAACTTGAAGAAATGGCTGAAGCGGCAGATCAGTTTTTAGAGGCACAGCGACAGTCTAACCTGCTTGTTTTCCGAGAAAAGGCTGAAAACGGCATGGCTGTGAAAAGTGGGAGCACGACCTCAAAAACTTCAGTGCAATGTTTTGTTTGCAACAAAATCGGCCATAAAGCCTCAGATTGTCGCGCTCGGACGAAGCAACCTTACTGTGGGCATTGTCGTAGGACAGGACACGATACCCAAGTTTGCACCAATAAACCCGCCACGTATAAAAAGGCTTCATGTATATTGTCCGAAGAGAACTCTAAAGACAATGATAACGCATCCGGCGGCGGGCCCGAGAATAATGTGTCGGGGGCAGTAAACACGCAACAAATGGCAACGAAATATCAGATGCCAGTTCTCCAGGGTCTCCTATTTGGTAAGCCTGTCTCTGTTCTTCGGGATACAGGAAGTAACACGACGGTTGTGCGACGTTCCCTCGTGCCCGACGAAGTGCTGACAGGAGCTATGACGACAGTATTTTTAGCCGATGGGAGCAGAATAAAAGTTCCCGAAGCAAAAGTGGAGATATTTTCGCCCTATTTTTCTGGCACGGTGATCGTTAAATGCATGACTTCCCCATTGTATGACGTCATCGTGGGAAACGTGCCAGGATCCCGTGATCCCAATGATCCAGATAGCAGGTGGAGCGAGGGACTGTCGGAAAGGAAGACGAAGTCTAAAAGCGTCAAGGAGAGATTAGGGGTGATGAAAGCAGATCGCTACGAGAGACCAATGATCAGCGTAGTCAAGAATTCAAGTACTTCGTTGGATTCGGTGAAAGCAACCGCTTTGAATATCAACCAACGAATCTTCAAGATTGAGCAGGCGGAGGACAAGAGCCTAGATCTCTGTAGGAACAAAGTTGGGCAGGTGTTTTTTGGGAGAGGATCGACAGAATATTCGTTTGTTATGCAAAAGGGAGTTTTATATCGCCATTATCGGTTATCCTCCGGCAAGATAGTACAGCAGGTAGTTGTTCCTCGCAAACTGCGGAGCCAAGTACTGCAGCTAGCTCATGAAAGTCTGATGGCGGGCCATCAAGGCATCAAGAGGACAATTGACCGAGTACTAGGATCATTCTATTGGCCAGGAGTTCAGGAAGAAGTAAAGAGATACGTGCGATCCTGTGACATTTGCCAAAGAGCATATCCAAAAGGTAAAGTGGGCAAGGCGCCTCTGGGCGTAATGCCGTTGATCGACACCCCTTTCGAGCGAGTGGCAATCGATATTATCGGTCCTTTAAAACCTGTGTCGAGAAACGGAAACCGCTACATATTGACCATGGTGGACTTCGCCACGCGCTACCCGGACGCGGTGGCCCTGCCAGCAATCGATTCGGCGACAGTAACAGAGGGCCTGGTGGAGATGTTCTCACGCGTAGGATTCCCGCGTGAAATTCTATGTGATCAAGCATCTTGTTTTACTTCCGAACTGATGAAAGAAGTCAACGAGTTACTGGCCATTAAGCACCTCAGTTCTACACCTTACCATCCTATGTGTAACGGGTTGGTGGAACGATTTAACGGTACGTTAAAACAGATGTTGCGGAAGCTCTGCCAGGAGGAACCAAAATCCTGGGATCGGTTGCTTGCCCCACTCCTTTTTGCCTATCGTGAAGTGCCTCAGACCAGCACGGGATTTTCTCCCTTCGAACTTATTTACGGGCGTGACGTCAGAGAACCACTTAGTTTGTTAAAAGAATTATGGATTGGAGAACACATCGGCGACGAGGCGAAGACAACTTACGGATATGTATTGGATCTGCGAGATCGTCTTGAAAAAACACTGCAGTTGGCTCATGAGAACTTGACACGAGCAAGAAAATCACAGAAGCAATACTATGATCAGCGAAGCACGAAACGTCAGCTTGAAGTAGGCGACCGGGCCCTTATTCTACTCCCTACTACGGAAAATAAATTACTCATGCAATGGAAAGGACCTTTTAAGGTCACAGGGAAAAAGGGCAGTCATGACTACTGGTTGGACTTGGGACGTGACACCAAGTTGTTCCACATCAACATGTTAAAGCGTTACGAAGATCACCAACCTCTACAGTACTTAGCCCGAGCCAAACACTTGAACAGTAGGGTCCTGAGGTGGAGCCTGGCATTGCAAGAATACTCATTTAGCATTCAGCATATAAAAGGGTCGGAGAATGCCGGTGCGGACTTCATGAGTAGATTGTGAGCCAAGAGTTCGGACTTCATGCACTGTGATATTGGGTGTTGGACACTCAAAGTATGTCAGTGTATTTAACGGTGTTCTTGTGTATTTAGTAAATATTGGACCTCGACATGTGAACTATACAGAGGACATATACAGTGAAGGGGTTTACAGACCGCGCACGTGTCAGCAGTTTTTTTTTTTTTAAAAAAAAAAAAAAAAAAAAACTCATTTAAGGGGGGGCTTTTGTGATATGTGTCGTGCGCGAAGCTTCAAAGTGCGCGCCATTCAAAGTGCGCGCCATACAAAGTGCGCGCTTGAAGCAGACAACGACGAAGGGAGCACGAGCGCTGAGTAGCGTGGCGGCGAAGGTACGAGAAGGAACGAGGAAGACGGGGCTCTCGACTCGGCCGTTGGGTTCCGGACCCGAGCCTAGTAACAGTCGAGCCCGGCCTACCTGCCACGTTCTACCTGCCACGGCCGTGCGTCGCTGACGTGCTGCGGCTTCAAGGCATCCTGTGCTTGAGGACACGCGGAGCTGTCGGGCTACGGGCACGAGTTCCAGCAGAGGTGTCCGGCCGGGACGCGGCCGGTGGTAGTGCCTGGTCTACCGCGCCAACTGGTCCACCTGGTCTACCGTGCGAGCAACGCGGAGCTGTCGGGCTACGGGCACGAGTTCCAGCGGAGGTGTCCGGCCTGTACGTGGTCGGTGGTGGTGCGTATACCCTTCAAGTTGCCGCCTCGTCTACCGTGCGAGCAACGCGGAGCTGTCGGGCTACGGGCACGAGCTCCAGCAGATGTGTCCAGCCGCGACGTGGCTGCGGGGGCGGAGCCTACCCATCAACTAGTCGCCTGGTTGACCGTGCGGACAACGCGAGCCAGCTCAAGACGTAGCAACGAACCTCGGTGAGACCGACCTCATGTCTTGTGTACATGCTAAAAGGAGGGACGGTTAGCTTAGGACTTTGATAGTTCACAGAGACAGTGAAGGATTCTTTAAATAGCCTGTCCATGTTATGTGTGTTCGTTTTTCGTGTGTATAAAGTGTGGCGTACAAACGGCCTCGTCTTTTCGTGGGAGTCTGGGGCGACGGCTCGGACACCCATTAACTAAGAACCTGCACGTCGCTATAACACCCACTGCAATGTAACAGTGACATCACGGGGCGCTTTCACGCTACTGTGCTGATCCATTGTGAGGCACACTTTTCCTCCAGTGTTGGGGCCAGGCTCGATCCCAATTTGATTAAAAATAGTACAAGGGCTTTTGTCGCCATTATTTAATGACCCAATTGTATAACTAAGCAAATTTGATGGTTTGCAGGCTCACACAAGTGTCCTTGAGCGTGAAAAACACAAACTACTTAACCTATAGGGAAATTTTTATGACTTTAATGTATAAAATGATGTCTTCACAATGCTTTAAAGCATTACGGCTTGTTCTCACTTGATGATTCTTGAATAAGCAACTAAACACTACTTATCAAGCTAGTCCTGAGACGAACACCAAATTCGCACTTTAAGTTTTGGTTTCGTATATTATAGTGGGTGGTGTAACACTTTTGCTCGTATTTTTTAAAGGAGACTACGTAGATAGAAGCCTTATGCGACAAAATGACGGTTATAATTTTTTTATTTACGCATCTTGTATAAACAGTACCCGAAAAACGGCTTTTTGAGAACAAATTCGATTTTTTCACTGGTATAAAGAGAGAGAGAATAAAACGAGAAAAAGGCACTAGCTGTTAACCAGAAATGGGAGCACCCAGTTCGCTGCCCTGCACTAAGGGAAAGAAGAATGGGGAGTAAAGATGGGAAAGAAAGCGAAAAGCGAAATAGACGAGCAAAAAAGGAAAGAAAAAATCGAGCTGAGATGCTATAGTCTATTCAATAGGTGACTTCCACACAAAAAGTTCATAAGGCCTTCACTGATTTTCTGTGGGAAGACACTGGAATGCTGCCTTCTCCTAAGAAAAGTGTTGCTCAAAAGCCCTTCATCAGTCCTAACCTGAGAGTAAAAGCAGTGGCACACCTTTTCGCAAGGTTGTCCGCCATTGGCTGCACTTGCAACGTGAGAATGCCATTAAAGTCAACCTTCAGGCATTCAATCGCACCGCGTCCATGTAGCGCTTGCTTGTTTCCTGGCACCGCAGCTGCTAGTAGAATTATGTGCTGTCCGTTGTATACGCCCGGAATCTCGGCATTCCCCTTCACTTTGAAAGGTGTTCGTCCGTAAGCCTTCAGCTTAACCGCAGACGGAGTGAGCGGAGGAGGATTTACTAGCGGCTTCCACAGATCTGCCGATGTCAGAGAAAGGGCGCCGCATGTGTCGACTTTCATCTGTGCACGCGTAGTCGGAGCATAAGTTGTACCTGATATGGCCGCTTCAAAAGGCCGGTCCGATCCAAGGCATGGAACACCATCTTATTGCTTTCTTGCTGCTCGGCAACGGCGTAAATTTTTTTCTCACATGGTGGGCGTTGTCCGCATACTCGAGCCAAGTGACCCATGCGTGTGCAGCTGCATCGCCTTCCTTTCCGATAACGACAAGAAATAGCACCATGCTCTTGTCCACAATGGTGACACGTTGTCTCGGTTAACTCGTATATTTTATTTGCCTAATTTTAGGGCAAATGCCGCTTTTCTGCCTCACTTTCTTTTCGCGTGAACGTCGGCTTTCGTTCTACTGCTAGTCAAAACACCCTCGACTCCTATTTCGTCATTTCAACGCTTTTGGCAAAGTCGCAAGCAGATTGACACGATACAACCTAGTTTTTTTACTAGAGTTGTCTGAATAGCAGGATTTCACAGTCAAGCAACGGACCGGTCGCACAGTGCATCGTCAAGAGATGTGCCGTATGCATTTACCGGTCATTTGCTTCAGTGTAACCGCAAGCATCGCTAATGTCTCCCCTTCTGATTGTTACCGTCCGTAGAATCTGAATCAGTACACGATTATTCGGCTTGTGGGCGTGTAATTTCGCAGTTCGAGCATTTACTCAGACAGCCAACGTAATCACCTAGACAGCGGTGGCATATCAATAATGGTCAAATATTAGAGCGTCTTAGCGATGCTTTAAAAAGTATTGGCACATCCCACGTACAGTGCAAATTGATTATATACGAAGCACGATTGAGAAATGTTGATATGTCATGTTAAAATCAGCGAAACGTTACGAGGTGGACGTAAATGATGCTGTACATGACGTCCATGTCATGATTATCATGTTTGGATGTGTCGTTTATCTTCGCCATCTGTTCTCGTTACGTGATGCCAAATTTAGTATATGTGGAGCTATCGAAGCGGCCGTGAGCACGCTATGAGCGTGGTGTGTTGTCATGTTCTTATATGGCATGCGTGTCAGAATTACGATGTTTGCACCAGTCATATGTTTCGTCATCCATTGACGTCACGTAACACCAAATTTGGTATAGGTGGAGCTGGGAAAACGGCCGCGAGCGCATCGTGTAGGGCCCAATATACTCCAATGTAGCACGAAATGCGACATGCTGCATTTCTCGGTGATACGTTACCCAGACAACACTGGCGTCTCCCTCTTTTCGTGATGGAGGCGCACCGGACACGCTAACACGCACATACGTCAAAGCAACGTTGCGTGGCACGCGCCTGCGAGTATATGCCAGCGTGACACGACGAACGGAACACTGGCGAGCACGCCCACCACGTCACATCGAAATGTATTGGCGCCTTGACTGTGGAATGTCGTCAAGTTCTCACATGACACGCATTTCATGATTATCATGTTTGACCCAGTCACATACCTTTGTCATTCTTTGGCGTCACGTAATACCACATTTATCATATGTAAAGCTAGTGAAACGGCTGCGAGCGGATCATCAATGTGGCATGTAGTCATGTTGTTACATGACACGCATCTCATGATTATCATGTTTGCACCAGTCATATACCTACGTCATTCATTCACGTATTGTAATACCAAAACTAGTATATGTGACGCTAGCGAAACGGTCGCGAGCGTATCATAAGCGTAGAATGTAGTCATGTTAATTGTGGCATGACACGAATCTCTTACTTATCATGTTTGCAACCGTATCATACCTTCGTCATCCACTCACGTCCCGTGATACCAAATTTGGCATAAGTGAAGCTAGCGTAACACCCGCCAACGCATCATGGGCGTGGCATGTAGTCATGTTATTACATGACACGCATCTCATGAGTATCATGTTTGCACCAGTGACATACCTTCGTCATTCATTCATGTACTGTAATACCAAATTTGGTATATGTGACACTAGCGAAATGGCCGCGAGTGCAACATGACGTGGCATGTCTCTCGCTTGTGTTCGCCATGCAATCATGCCGTACCATAGCAGTTTTGCAACAGCCATGTGAACGAAACCACCGCAAGAGCTAGAGGAGCATGGAATGTAACTCATGACATTCATGATGACATGCCATGTTTTTCATGTTTTGACTACTCAAATATGTTCTTCATACAATAATGTTATACCATATCCTGTTTGGTATTGATACCATTCTTGAAACTGCCAGGAGAGCTAGAAGTCGTAGGCAGCTAGATATACGGATAGATAGATAGATACACTCAAAGTCGCTGAAGTTCTCTAAGAAATGCTTCGCATATAAAAGCCACAGCTCTGCCGCAAAACCGAAGCATGTTTACGCGATACCAACAACAGGGGATGACCAAGGACTCGCGGAGGGACGTATGATGTTCCGTTGTAGCATATCGTCTAAATTTCACGTCTCTTCACGGCCAAGTTTCACGTCTCTTCGTCTGAGCATGAGCTAAACCTCATGCTCACACGAAGAGACGTATTATGGTCGACGGCGTACGATGGAAGTGCCATCGGTCTGGATACGATACGTGATAATGAACGCCTGTCCCAGAGAGGAGGAATGGACATCAAACAATCTCCTATGCTTTTGTAGCAAGGCAAGCAACTCATCTGTCTGTGAAGAGGTCAGCTCTGGACTAATAGTCGCAGCAAGAACAGAAACGCATGATGAACGTGCGATAGAAAGAAGATGAGAACACGCTGGCATAAGCGGGACAACAGAAACAGGTTGGGATTCGGTAACGCAAGCCATTGCGGTGCTTTAGGGAGGAAAATTTTCTCAGACGTCTGGCGTGTAGCTTAGAGAAGTCCGGAACCATTGTGGAATCCCGCTAGACCTTAAGCAAGGGCTATACCTCTTGCGAGACAGCGTGCAGATGCTTGGACAAACACGTCACCAGAGTTGATCACGTTAGAAGCGATGGTAACTATTCGCTGATGACCAGCTGGTATGTCGGTATCTTCCGCAGTGACCTTACGAACGGCCTTGTCATCCGCATAAAGGGCATAGTCAGTTTCCATCATATGGACAACATTTTCTCAACAGCAGATGGAAGCATTAATTCACCGTAGACAGTAAATGTCAGCCTAATTTAAGCTGATGGGCACACGAACTCCGCACGGCAAATAGCACAAAATGGAGAAGGCCAGCTATGAAAACACGGCGGTGCATATAACGGGAGTCTAATGGCGTCCCCTTGAGCAGCGATCAGTGTAGGTTCATCATAAGGGGTGGTGACTTTTCGCAGACGTGAGCACAAGAAACAATCAATCATAGACAACCAAGCACCAGTGTCTATTAAAGCGTCCACGTACACATATCGTATTAAAAGAGATATCGTATTATATGGACGCACTAGAGGAATTTCTGTCTTTTCGTTCGAGGCAGCTTTTCCTCCGAAAGCTCCAGAGGTTATTTTTCCGGGCCTTGGTTGGTGAATTGCGAGACAGGTTGCAATGGAGACAAGGAGCGGCGGAGGGGTGATGGTGAGCGGCGTCTAGTAGAGAGGTAAAAAGGGGTTGGCTCAGATGTCGCAGTTGGAGACAGTGAGCGACGTAGCGGTGGATCATAAAGACGACGTTGAAAAGCGTACCAGCTTGTCCCATCCTTCTTTCCGTAGGTGTCGAATCCACGACGCTCGTCCAGCTGACGCTTCCGACAGAAGCCTGCAATGTGGATCCGATAGCCGCAGTAATAACAGATCGGACGAGGCGGCCGCCATAGTGGGTGAAAGGGCTGGCTAGGCACAGTCAGAGTTAACGAAGCCAGTGAGACCGGCGTCGAGTGTGCGGGCATGGGTTGTACGACGGGTGGTGAGCCAACGAGGACTTGTGCGTGCGTCAGCTGGAGTTGAGGTACCGGAGAGTCTACATACGCTGACCCGGTCATGGACGCCAACTCCTCAATGATAACGCCGCGCGAAACAGTGTTGGAGGGGAAGGTGTACTCGGTGCCATTTAGAGGCCAAAAGATTGCAGCTCTTCCCGTTTATTCGCCCGAATCATAGCACGCAATGAGGCGTCAGTCATGGTGCTGTTTTCAGTGCCGTCTGGCGATAACCGCTTGGACTCAAGTTCCTCTAAGCGTTGGAACGTGCCAACAGCGTCAGCGATTGTGGTCGGGTTTTGTATGACCAAGGCATTGAACGTTACCGCGCCGATCTCTTTCAATAGATGACGAACTCTCTCCTATTCAGACATGGACGTGCTGAAATGGTGACAGAGAGCAAGCACATCCTTTATGTACGAGGTGTAAGACTCACCGCATTGTTGCTTGCGAGCATCCAGTGTCTTCTTTGCGAGAGCTCTACGAACCGCCGGGGTGCCCAAAATTTGGTGAAGCTTTTGCTTAACATGTGTCCAATCCGTGATGTCCATTTTATGATTGAAAAATTATGTTTTCTCTACCCCTGTCAGATAAAAAGAAACATGGTGAGGCTTGGTAGGATCATCCCAGTTGTTTGTCGAACTCGCTAGATTGAACTGGTCCAACCAATTCTCCACATCTTCACCTCGAAGTCCGGTGAACGTGGGCGGCTCACGCTTGTGCGCGGTAATAATCCACGATGGATAGGCTGCGGTAGCCGGGGCCGTGGAGGTAGACGCAAAAGCTCCGATTGGCTCGTCTTAAGGTCATGTTACCGGACGCCTGGCTCATATGACGACCTGAGCGGAGGCCCAAGAGGTAATTGTGTGAGGAGGTTTATTAGCCGTTAAAGACAGCGACGAGACAGCGTCAAGAACCGTCCAGCGATCGGCACAGCAACGAACCGAAGCACGAGCCGAGAGAGCCAGGCGTTGGCGATGCTGCTCGCTGCAGGCACATCTTCTTCTTCACAATCGCCCCCGCTGAAAAAGGAGCCATCCTGGCGACTTAAGAAGTTTCAGGCAAAGGCTCATGGTACGGTTTCAGTCGGGAAACATGGACGATGTCACGTGCACGCCGGCGCATGTCGTCCGATCGGGAAACTGGTTCAATTAGGAAATTAACCGGAGAGGTTTTCTCCAAAATGGTGTAAGGCCCCTCGTACCGCGGGACAAGTTTCGAGGAGAGTCCCGGTGTTTGGTATGGGATGGCAAGCCACACAAGAGACCCTGGGGCATAGTTGGGATCCGGAAGAGAGGTGCTACAAGTTTCTTTCTGGCGTTGTTGTTCTTCCGAGGTGAACGCACGGGCGAGCTGGCGGCACTCTTCGGCTTGTCTAGCAGCATCGGAGATAGGTGGACACTCGGAAGCATCAGGACGGTAAGGAAGTAGGGTATCAATGGTATGGGAAGGCTCACGTCCGTAAAGAAGAAAGAAAGGTGAGAATCCCGTGGTGGATTGTATTGCGGTGTTATATGCGAACGTGACGTATGGGAGAACACGGTCCCAGTTGCTGTGATCAGATGCCACGTACATTGAGAGCATATCACCTAGCGTGCGGTTGAACCGTTCCGTTAGTCCGTTAGTCTGCGGGTGGTATGCTGTCGTTTTCCGATGAATGACGTGGCATTCAGAAAGCAGAGTTTTGACGACCTCGGAAAGAAAAGCGCGGCCTCTGTCACTAAGGAGCTCTCGAGGTGCACCATGTCGAAGGATAAAGCGTTGCAAAATGAAAGAGGCGACATCCTGAGCTGTAGCGCTCGGCAAAGCGGCTGTTTCGGCGTAGCGTGTCAGGTAGTCGACCGCCACTATAATCCACCGATTACCATCTGGTGTCAATGGAAGGGGACCGTAGAGGTCAACGCCGACGCGATCAAATGGCTTGGCAGGGCATGGAAGTGGCTGCAATGCGCCAGTCGCACGTGGCAGTGTTGATTTACGTCGCTGGCAGTCAGGACAGCACTGCACGAATTTACGTACAAAATTGTACATGCCGCGCCAGTAATAGCGATGGCGAAGGCGTTCATATGTTTTGAACACTCCGGCGTGGCCACATTGCGGATCGTCGTGAAGGGAGGCGCATACTTGCGATCGTAAAGTGCGTGGAATGACCAGCAACCACCGGCGGCCATCGGGAGCGTAGTTGCGTCGATGAAGAAGTTGATCGCGGATGGCGAAATGGAGAGCTTGACGTCGGAGGGATCGAGATACTGGAAGGTTGGGCGTGCCAGATAAATATTCGATAAGAGAGGCGATCCACGGGTCACGACGTTGTTCGGTGGCAATTGATTCAAGATTTAACGATGACAAGTACTGGAGGCACGTGTTTCCGCACGTCGGATCTGGTGGCAAAGGTGAGCGGGACAGGGCATCAGCGTCAGAGTGTTTGCGTCCGCAGCGGTATACGACGCGAATGTCGTACTCCTGGATGCGGAGTGCCCATCGCGCAAGGCGGTCAGAAGGTTCTTTCAATGTGGAAAGCCAGCAAAGCGCGTGGTGATCAGTTACTAGATCGAACGGGCGGCCGTATAAGTACGGCCGAAACTTTCCAAGCGCCCACACCAGAGCCAAACACTCTTCTTCTGTCACGCTGTAATTAGTTTCGGCTTTTGTCAGAGTGCGGCTAGCGTAGGCTACAACGTATTCTGAATAGCCGGGCTTTCGTTGAGCGAGGACCGCGCCTAGCCCGACGCCGCTGGCGTCGGTGTGCACTTCGGTAGGAGCCGTCGGGTCGAAGTGGCGAAGAATAGGTGGGGAAGTAAGCAGACAGCGCAGAGTAGCGAAGGCAACGTCACATGCAGGGGACCAGGAGGTGAGGTTCACGTCACCGCGAAGAAGCTGCGTTAACGGTGACATGATAGATGCAAAATTGCGAACAAAGCGCCGGAAATAGGAGCATAGGCCTACAAAACTGCGAAGTTCTTTCATGGTCGTCGGCTTGGGAAATTCTGCGACTGCTCGAAGTTTTGCTGGGTCTGGTAATACGCCGTGCTTGGACACGATGTGGCCTAGGATGACGAGCTCGCGTGCAGCGAAGCGGCATTTTTTTAGGTTAAGCTGCAGACCAGCGTTGGTCAGACAACTCAAAACGTGCCTGAGGCGAAGGAGGTGCGTAGGAAAGTCATGGGAGAAAACCACTACATCGTCGAGGTAACACAGGCACATATTCCATTTGAGGCCACGTAGCGTATTATCCATAAGACGTTCAAACGTGGTAGGCGCGTTACAAAGCCCAAAGAGCATGACGTTAAATTCATATAGTCCGTCTGGTGTAATAAATGCCGTTTTTTGGTGATCGGCTTCTGCCATTGGGACCTGCCAGTAGCCAGACCGCAAATCTAGCGACGAGAAAAATTCCGCTCCGTGAAGGGTGTCAATGGCGTCATCAATGCGCGGCAAAGGATAGACGTCCTTGCGGGTTATCTTATTCAAACGACGATAGTCCACGCAAAATCGGATAGATCCGTCTTTCTTACGCACCAGGACGACGGGAGACACCCAGGGACTGTGAGATGGTCGAATGACGTCCCTACAAAGCATATCTTCGACTTGATCGTTGATGACGCGGCGCTCTTCAGCGGAGACACGGTATGGTCTTTGGCGCAGTGGCTGGTGTAGGCCGGTGTCAACATGATGTTTGACTTGTGATGTGCGGCCCAGTTGAGGTTGCGACACATAGAACGAACTCCTGAACTCATGGAGAAGATCCAGCAGGTCGGCATGTTCGGTGGGAGTGAGAGTGTCAGCGATGGCGCTGGAAAACGTATCATTGGACGACTCCCCAAGTGCTGACAGTGCTTTTGGGTGGTCGCAGTAGTCGTCCGGGACATCAAACAAAAACGAAGGGTCGAGATCCTGCACGCGGCCGAGACATTCCCCCGCAAGCAATGTGACAGGTGTGGAAAGCGGATTGCTTACGAACATGTTGCTTCTTCCGGCGGCAAGGTCAATTGTTGCGAAAGGCAGCGGCAAAGCTCGACGACATTTGAAGATATCGGAAGGCATAAAAAGAACTGTAGCGTCAGTGTAGGCGTTGCATGAAACGGGAACAAGGGCGAAATTTCCAGGCGGAATATCGGTATCTTCAAGAACGAGCAACTTCGGCGGCTGATGAGGAGCGTCCAGTAATGGGACATCACACAAGGGCGAAAACTCAACTTCGGCGCGTGCGCAGTCAATGACGCCATTATGGCGGGATAGGAAGTCCCACCCGAGGATGACGTCATGCGAACAGACAGGAAGAACAATAAACTCCACGATGTAAAGAATGCCTTCGATGGAGACTCTTGCAGTGCAGGCTGCGAGAGGCGTTACTTGCTGTGCGCTTGCGGTGTGAAGCGACAGTCCCGAAAGCGGCGTCGTTACTTTGCGTAATAAACGGCAGAGATTAGCGGCAATAACAGAAACAGCGGCGCCAGTGTCCACAAGGGCGAAAGTACAATAACCTTCAACAGTTACTGCGACCACGTTAGCAGGAGAGGAGCGAGGGCTTAGCCAGTTCGAAAACGGCGCAGTTCTTGCCTCTTGAACTGCGTTGCTTAGTTTTCCTGGTCGGAGGGTCCGGGCCGGCGACGCATGGGGGAGGGCGATCGCCGACGAGGAGAGGGTGCGCGTTGCGGCTGAAAGTCTAGGTGGTCAGTAGGCGCATAGCGAGGTGGCGAGACCGGCCCGTATTGGACGAAGGGTTGGCTGCCGGGATGCGACGACCGGGCATAGTTGCCGAACGTCTGAGGTCGACGGCGGCAGTAGCGAGCAACGTGTCCGGGAGTGAAGCAAGCGTAGCGAATCGGTCGGTTATCGGGCGTCCTCCAGGAATTGGCGACTGGTGCTGCCGCCCAAGGTGCAGTATAAGCAGCCGGGTGTGCGGGCAGTGAGCGCGTGGTGTAGGGTGGTTGCGGGAGCCTACGTACAGCGTCTGCATATGTGAGCGGCGCGGCTACGGGCTGCATCTCTTGTGAAAAGGCGACAGGCGGAGCCACAGGCTGCGTTGCATAGGTTAGGGGCGCGGCCACAGGCTGAACAGCTGGCGGATAGGCGACAGGAGCGCCTACCGGCTGTGCGACACCCGGGCAGTGACCACGGCTTGATAGAGGTGGCTCGTAGTGCGCACGAGGAACAGCTTGTGCAACCTCTTCCGATATAGCCGTGCGAAGCGGGGCAGGTAGACGGGTGGTGGTCTCGTGAGTAAAGGGCACTAGGGAAAGTTGGCGGGCGACTTCCTCACGGACGAAGACTCGGACTTGCTGCAGCAATGGTGAATTGTCGGGCATGGAGTCGAAGCTGGACAGCGACTCACCACCAGGCTGAGGCTGCCTAGTCAGAGTGCGTTGCTTTTTCATCTCGTCGTAGCTCTGACACAAGCTGACGACTTCAGAAACTGTGCTTGGATTCCTTGCCAAAAGCATTTGAAATGCGCCGTCGTCGATGCCCTTCAGTATGTTTTTGACCTTGTCGGATTCGGGCATGGTGTCATTCGCACGTCGACAAAGGTCGACGACGTCCTCAATATAACTGGTAAAGGTCTCGCCAGTCTGCTGAGAGCGGACGCGCAAGCGCTGTTCTGCCCTCTGCTTGCGGACAGCCGGCCGACCGAACACTTCAGCACATGACGTCTTGAAGACGCTCCATGTGGGGATGTTGTGTTTGTGGTTATTAAACCACAATTCGGCGACGCCAGTGAGATAAAATATCACGTGGCCCAGCTTGTCGGCTTCATCCCACTTATTGTTAGCGCTCACCAGTTCATAGTGCTCGAGCCAGTCTTCGACGTCGGTCCCATCCGCACCGCTGAAGACCTTCGGCTCCCGTAGTTTAGGATGGCCAGGGCAGTTGAACTGGAGCGAAGGCGTCGATGTAGTGGCGTTGGCAGTCATGACAGGTGGTAGCGTGCGGCTTCGTAGCTCCAGGGTGTAGCAACGGGGATTAACAGCACCTTCCACTAAATGTGAGGAGGTTTATTAGCCGTTAAAGACAGCGACGAGACAGCGTCAAGAACCGTCCAGCGATCGGCACAGCAACGAACCGAAGCACGAGCCGAGAGAGCCAGGCGTTGGCGATGCTGCTCGCTGCAGGCACATCTTCTTCTTCACAATTGATTTGATTGATATGTGGGGTTTAACGTCCCAAAACCACCATATGATTATGAGAGACGCCTTAGTGGAGGGCTCCACAAATTTTGACTTCCTCGGGTTCTTTAACGTGCACCCAAATCTAGCACACAGGCCTACAACATTGCCGCCTCAATCGGAAAAGCAGCCGCCACAGCCGGGCTTCGATCCCGCGTCCTGCGGCTCAGCAGCCGAGTACCTTAGCCACTAGAGCACTGTGTCGGGGCCTCCAGGATGTAGAGTGGGCTGGGAGAGGACGGCAGATCGCAGAGCACACTCCACCACTTGTGATGCAACGGTGAAGGCAACCTTCACTAGGCCAAGAAAACACGATGAAGCGACCACACACAAGGCACAGAACCCAGGCAAGCCACCCTATCGGAAAAAAACGAATGGTGGGCATGGTGGAAACCACCACCCACCATTATAGTGGATTAATGTAGTGGGTGAATGGTGGGAAACGCCCACCATGGTGCATGGTGGGTATGGTGGGTGCTGCAGTGCCGGCCACACTTGAGCGCGAAATGACGTCAGAATCACCGTGACGAGCTGCCACAGAAAATAAAAAAGAATTCTTTAAAAACGGTATAAAAAACACCCGTCCCGTAAAAAAAAAACAAAGCTCCACGGAGGATCGAACGTGCAACCTGCGCATTCCCACTCGAAGACTCTAACCACTGCGCCACACCAACATCACGTTCATTGCGTGTTAAATACTTAGTTGCCATACAAACTTAAGGTTCAACTTGGTTATGTTTGTCGTGTACACAACATAGACAAGATCTACACCTGCTACTAAATATTGCACACTTATTAAACACAAGCAACTGCGGCCTGTAACGATTGCCACTATGTTAATGACACTAGTGCTATTTTTTGCAATTCACAACTTCAAGAAAAAAAAACCAAGTGGACTGGGGAGCAGCGACAGTTTACCGGCGGGGTCTGCCAAGTTTAATATCCGTTTCGCGCTCGTTCTAAAGGGCGACATCTGTTCACGCTTTATGACGCTTCTAGGCTCATTCCATAGATACGCCCGCCTAATTTATTTGATTGAGTATTGGGATGCTTTTCACGCAATGTAGAGGGCGGTCGCGCCAGCGCTATCCTGTAGCTCTTTCGCTAAAGCAACAACTACATAACGGCATGGCCAAAACGAATGCAGTGTGCCGGAAACATTACGCTATTATATTGGTTCACCAAGCACACGAATTGCCACGTCTGAGTTCTCGTACAAAAGCTAGAGAAGTGCCGGCGAGAGTGACCGGAGGCTGTCGGTGAGAAGACACGTTCTCTGGGAGTGCTTTAATCGCGTCGCATCGATGTTTGTCGCTTCTTGAGCGGACACCATACACAATGAAAAATGCTTCATTTAGGTTAATTGATGCCATATGGCTGCGCTGTATTGTCATACTTAATCGTCGTAATCATGTATTCTGAAACCCGGAAGCACGGATAACACAATTGTACGGGCTAGGTCAGTAGGCCTAACCTTTGGTGGAAATCATGGTGGTAGAACATGTAGTGTACAGATCCCAGCTTTGTACACTATATAAATTGCACGCCATTATAAGCCCACCCCACCCAGCATTATCGCGATGGTGGGCAGAGCTTCTCAGCTTGGTACACCATGTGGCCCACCGTAACAAGCAGCACCCATCATCTGCTTAGTGCTTCCCAGCATTATCACAATGGTGGGAAGAGTTTCTCAACTTGGTACACCATGTAGCCCACCATAATAAGCACCACCTACCATATGCTTAGGGATTCCCAGCATTATCGCAATGGTGGGCAGAGTGTCCCATTATTGCCCACTATCTAGCCTCTGCTTTCCACCATCATTTTCACTTTACCCATCATCTGTACACCATACCACCCAGTATGTCCCAGCATAACCACCATATTTTCCACTACGTCCCACCATAGCCATCATAATTTCCACCATGCCCACTATTATTTCCACCATGCCCACTATTATTTCCACTACTCCCATCATGTTTTCCAGTATCCACCATGGCAATTTTTCCGATAGGGCAAGTTCCCACATCAGATGAAGATGACGACCACTGATGATGATGAATATGTGTGAAGAAAGTAGATGCGCTTATTAAATGCCTACAATATATATAAATAAATATATATATATATATATAATATATATATATATATATATATATATATATATATATATATATATATATATATATATATATATATTGTTGTCCTGGATCGGGTAGTGCTATTGGCACCTGGATGGATGGATGGATATGGCTGTACCCTTTATATCGGGCGCTGGCTAGCGCCACCAAGCCGCAATAATTAATGAACCAAAAACTAGATTTTTTTCCTTTAAAAAGTGAGTTTGAAGATTCTTACATTGCAGTGAAGGGTTTAATTTTCACTCGTGCCTTGGCTATAGCCACCGCTTAAAGTCTATTTTGCCCTCCCGGTCCCTAAACCCCAGTGCTTTGAAAAACTCAGCGCCATCATCCTGAACTATAGGGTGAAGCCCTTTAGAGAACATTATCAAGTGTTCGGCAGTTTCTTCTTCCTCTCCACACGCACTGCATACTGTGTCTACCCCTTCGTGTTTGGCCCGATATGTCTTGGTTCGCAGAACTCCCGTCCTGGCCTCAAACAGTAGAGAACTACCCCGAGTATTATGATAGATCCTTTCCTTGGAAATTTCCTGCTTAAAGGTTCGATAGGTCTCTAGTGCGGACTTCCTAATCATGCCCATTCTCCACATGTTAGTCTCAGTTTCCTTCACTTTCTTCTTAACCGATAGTTCTTTTTGGTTCGGCCACTTGCTGTTTTCTAAGTATTTACCAGTCAATTTCCTGGTTCGCTTCCACCATTTTGTATCGACATTATTCATGTACAAGTAGCTGAAAACCTACCTAGCCCAACACTCCTTCCCCATTTCTCGCAATCGCTTCTCAAATTTTATCTTGCTGCTAGCTTCCCTGCCCTCAAATGATGTCCATCCCATATCACCTTGTACTCCCTGATTTGGTGTATTCCCGTGAGCTCCTAAAACAAGCCTACCTATTCCCTGTTGATTAATTTCTAATCTTCCTTGAACTTCTGATCTCATGCACAAGACCGCATTGCCGAACGTCAGCCCAGGAACCATGACCCCTTTCCATATTCCTCTCACAACATCATACCTATTGTAATTCCACAGTGCCCTATTTTTCATCACTGCTGCATTCCTGTTACCTTTAGTCGTCACGTATATTTCGTGTTCCCTTCAGGTACTCGGTCCCATTGCTTATCCATACGCCCAGATACTTGTATTTATCTGTTATCTCTAGCGTGACCTCCTGTATCCTAAGCTCACTACCTTCGTTATCATTGAAAATCATGACTGCTGATTTTTTCTTACTGAATCTGAAATCTAACCTATCTCCCTCATTACCGCAGATGTCCATCAATCTCTGCAAATCTTCCTTGTTGTTGGCCATTAGCACTATATCATCTGCGTACATTAATGCTGGTAGTGCCTGATCAATGAGTTTTCCTTGTTTGACTAAAGAGAAGTTGAAGCCCAGTCCACTTTCCTCTAATTTCGTCTCTAATCTTTGTAGGTACATCATGAATAATAAGGGTGACAGGGGACACCCCTGCCTAAGCCCCCGTTTTACATCTGCAGGCTTGGATACCTGTTTTTCCCACTTTATAACTACCGTGTTACCTTTATAGATATCCTTTAAAATATTAGTGACTACATGTTCCACGCCTAGTGCGTCCAGTATTCCCCACAATTCCTCTTGAACCACGCTAACGCACGCTCCCTTGATATCCAAAAATGCTAGCCACAGGGGCCCGTGTTCCTTTTCTGCTATTTCTATGCACTGCGTCAGTGAGAACACATTGTCTTCCAGCCTCCTGTATTTCCGAAACCCATTCTGCAGTTCTCCCAGCACCCCCTCATCCTCTATCTATGCCTGCAGTCTTTCCTTTATAATCTGCATCGCCAGCCTGTAGACCACTGATGTGACTGTTATGGGACGGTAGTTGTTTATGTCAGCTTTGTCCCCCTTTCCTTTATACGTCAGGCTCATCCTGCTAAGTTTCCATCCATCTGGAACTTCCCCATCGATTATTAGTTTGCTCACTGCCTCTCTCAAAGCCCGCTTAGACTTCGGACCTAATGACTTTATCACCATAATTGGAACGCCATCTGGACCTGTTGATGTACTACTCGGAACCCTTTTCTCAGCCCTTTCCCACTCGCATTGCGAAAATGGAGCCATTGCACCACTTGGTTCGTCCTTGTCTATTGTGGTGCATAAAGCACTTCTTTGTTAAAATTTTTCTGTCACCCTTGTTCTTATATATTCACCTTCTCGGCGCCACTCCACCGAGAAGGTGGAGTGGCGCCGCCTGGCGGATCACATCACGGCACGGACCGATGCGCGCCGAGAGGCGCCTAATTATGATGCGCTCGCTTCGTCCGCTGTTCAATGTTTGCGTTCGCTTTTTGCTTGTCTCAAACTGCAGATGAATGACGAAAACAGACTCAGTAATGTTCCACGTAAAACAATACAAAAGTTTAGTGTTAGTATTTCACAATCATGCACAGGGTCATATAGCATTGTGAAATGAGTGAAAAGGTCTGTGTCGCGCTGCTAACCCCGATGATGGATTCCATTCGTGACAAAGACAGCCGCATTCCGACGGGTGTGAAAATTAAGAACACGCTTCTGTTCGGATACAACAAAGCTATTAACGCATAACCATGTGATTTAGAGAAATGAATAAAACACAATATTTACCATGTGGAGTTGAAGTGTGCAAGAGTGATTCCTTTCGGGGATATCAGGGCTTCTCCTCCGCTAGAATAATTTGCACCGGAGAAATCCACGTATCTACGGACAGCGCTTTCAGAAGTGTATCGAGCCCCACGCTCCCGTGCAGCATCGCGTATCACAACATAAACGGGAAGGTGCTCGCCCTAGAATACCACCGCCGCTGTTATGAGATTTTCTCGTGTACTTCCTCACTCAACGCGTTGTATAGTTTCATGTTTTTCTCGCAATAATTTTTATTCTTTAACTGACCGAAATTTTTGAAGTTAAGTGTGGCTGAGGTTAGCTGCGGAAATTCCTATTGCGGTCACATTCTGTGTTTGTGCAGAATCGTAGCAACGGCACGGTCACGCTTCAAACTACCAGTTTAGATAGCCACCACATATGTTAAATTTTCTTGCAGTTCATTACCTATTGGTGGCCATGACGTGCGAAACCTGCCGTCACCTGATCGAGGTGAAGGTTGTTTATTTATTGCACATGGGCCCAGAAACGTATAGGTTGAAATTTTGTTCGGGGTTGGGGGAGAGCATACTTGAAATGGTCATTTCTCTCTCTGCAAGGCGAAATTACTTTGAAGGGAGGGGACAGGCCCCATGAGCCATCCCCTGGTTACGCCACTCTTTGGGCCACTTCCGTGAGCACGCCATACAAGGAGTTCATTTCTACTTTCGAACGTTTGTGTTGATATCGTTGCTAGTTAGCGGTGCTTCCACGTAAAGCTCCCATTATCGTCTGTGACGCGTTGGTAGAACACTCCAGCATTTCACGCAAATCATTGTATAGGACTTCATTGTATAGGACTTCATTGTATAGGCAAATCATTGTATAGAACAAACCTGTGTACATATTATCCCAGTGAACGAAATTATCACATTATTGCGATGGAAATCATTGTGTGTGCGGGAGTACAACTTTGTTTGTTTGACAACTATGTTACGCGAGTGCTTATGACAGTCATATTTATATAATGTCTCCTGCTGGAGAAAGCGCAATTCAAATCATTCAGATCATTCGCAGATGCAGGCGTAACTTGCACGGTAAAGCGCCATGTATTAGTGAATTGAAAACGTCCCAAATTCATTGTTATACTTCGGCACAGACATGTTCTAATCCTGGAGTCTATGCCTAGTTGTAATAACGTTAGTACCACTTAGCATATTTTCTTAGCACTCATCTTGGAGTGCATGCGTTGATCATTATTTTATTTTTCGCTGCAGAACTTTGTGATATGGAGTAGCTGAGGCAATTGGCACCTCAACCTCTTCACAGCAGAACAGTTAAAACAAAGCAGAACAGAACAGAAAACAGTGAACGTCTTCTTCCTGCATCAGCTTGTTCACAATAAATCTTCCGTTCAAACGGGAGTCTGTCTATCCTAAGCTAAATTTTGAAAACTTTTTACAGCTTTAAAACCTTTCACTAGTTGTGCAACCTTGCACCTTGTATATTGAGAAACTTCCGCCACGACGTTGCGGAATAATCACCCACGTATCGCTAAAGAGCGTATACATGGCGGACGCAGAAAAAGGCGACAAGTGCCGGCGGAGCAGGCGAGTCCGTGCCGTGACGTCACATCGCCGTGACCGAAGCGACGCCAGTGTTCGTTTTTGGGGCTCATAGGTGCTCAAGTGGACTGAGTGAACAAAAAACGATGTTTCATTGTGTACGTGGCGGCCGGGGACCGGCCTTTGTCAGGTCATACACGCATGTGACTGAATTGCATGCGTTTTTAATAAGTACACTAGAATAAGTTCATGCTTCACTCATTCTCTTGACTTGAAAACGCACACACACACACACACACACACACACACACTCATGTATATATATATATATATATATATATATATATATATATATATATATATATATATATATATATGGGAAAGAAGTGTATACCTAAGGGCTCGTTTTTCCGTGTTTTGACACAATATTAATGAGATCTAACAGACAAAAATGCCAAAGCATGTATAGGAGAAGTGATTAGAACCAATGGAATTTAAATAGGAAGAAAGAAAAGCGGGTGAAAAAATAACCAGCCGTGAGCAGGAATCGAACCTGCGACCTTTGAATAAGTGTCGAAGAGCATCGAACGCGTTATTCGAAGGTCGTACGTTCGACTCCTGCTCACGGCTGGTTATTTTTTCACCCACTTTTCCTTCTTCTTATTTACATTCCATTGGCTCTAATATCTTCCCCTATACATTCCTTGGCATTACTGTGTGTTAGATGTCATATATATATATATATATATATATATACTTATATATAATACTACACGCATAACACAGAAAGAACGCTCGATTATGCGTCAGTTATAAGACTGTTGGAAGAAGCCATAACAATTTCGGCTATTTACAACGGAGACTTGGCGCACATTCTGTCTTCAAGAGGCTGTTGATCCCGTTCTATTGCTTTCATACACTTGCTCTTAGTGTTATGCCTATTCAGCGTTGGTAGTGTGTTAGTGTATCATTACGCATCTGATACCCATTCTACAGCTTAGCGTGCTAATCATAGTTATACATACTTATACCCATTTCAGGCAGCCTCATTGTGTTGGCCCTTTTGCTATCAAACAATTGTCATAAATCACACACTTGTACTTGCAAAACGCATTTTTGGCACGATTAGGCCGTCAACGGCAATTTCACCAGTAAGCACTACTCATCTTGATGATGAGGAACACTTAGAATAGGCGTAGAGAATCAATACTTGTCGCTTAAAAGTTGGGTGTTGCTAAATTGTTTGTCAATTGCAATATTATGGTCAATCTCTTCGATGCATGACTTCGTAATATCCTCTCTCGAACGCGTTGCATCAGGATGGTGTAATAGGAACCTCGTCATCACCTCCTTCCGGGGCTTACCTTCAATCTCAGCACGTTGATTACCCATGCATTAGCGACGAAGGCACCGATTCGGCGGAATATCCTTGCGGGAACGGTGTATGCTGCAGCTGTCTTTTCCACAAATGTGCATACTTGCGCCCAGGCGCTGCAGAGGATCGATCGCTTCACTTTCGCAATGCATCACGCGAGGAAACGATGGCGTTCCTTATCATTGCCTTGTGCCCTTCATCTCGAAGGAAGCCAAATGAGGCACCATATGAAAATGCGGCACTAAGAGACTGACAGCACAGCACTATTAGCACACATATATTAAGTTTAATTAATGTGAATATGACGCTAAAGAGAGCAGCGAAAAATGCAGTAACTACAGAGTTTATTAAGCGCTTGACACGTTGGCTTCCTTTCCCTGATGCTTTTGTATTGTTACAACTTGAGGTGTTATGATTAGTAAAAGGTAATGCTTAGTACTGATCAGTACGTAGTACTGATCAGTACTAAGCTTTACTTGTGAGAGTGTTGTAAGAAATGTTACTTAAACTAATATTTTCATAATTAGGTCTATTAGGTTGAAAGGATCGTTTTGCGCAGACAAGAATTACGGCGTCATGTAAAACGTCTCATAACCAGAAAAAGAAAATATCGAAATACTCCTGTTTCTTCCCTTTTATTTCTTATAACATTTATCACAGTGTAATAAGGGGCCTGCACAAAAATGCAGCACCTGAAGTTGATCAAATAAAAATCCTCATAATAAAGTCAGGTAAAGCCATAAGATCATCATCGGTAGCTTTGAAGGTTCATAGAGTAGTCTAAGCTTTAAATTAAGCGTACAGAGTGTACTAAAACTTCGTAATCAAATCAGGGCAGTTCCAGAGACGTCCAATAAAGATAACTATAGAGCACTGGCCCCATATCCTTTAACACGCAATTAAGTGCCTTGGCACTCAACTTAGTTGCTTCGCAAATAGGTTCATACCAGCAACTTAACACAACTCTAGGTACATCAATCATTTTTTTAATATTAAAAATTTTATTGAAATATTTATAGGGCTACCTAATATGGGCTATTAGTCCTCAGCAGACACGTTTTCACTGTTTTTCGAATTTAGTGAGGGAGCTCCAGTATACGAAATTTTGAATAAAAGTTAAGATGTGATTTTGACATTAGTAATTTCTTTAACTCTATACAGCCATACTTGCATTCTTGTATACTCATTGACCACACAATTTCTTTTTATCAAGTGCCACTTATTTGCGTTTTTGCGAAAACCAGGCCCTTGTGGTGCAAGGCAACATACATTAACATTACAAACTATTCAGTTGAAGCAGTCGGGTGGGTGGTGTGAGCTGTTCAGAAAGATATCTCTGCTCTTAGCTAAAATCTGCATCACGTGATTACTAGTAGGAAACAAGTTTGTCTGCGTAAAATATATAAATCATCAATTGCGTAGGTTGACAGCGCCGTCCCTTTGACGTCTTCGGTAACCTGATTATAGGGCATTACAATGTGTCCCGCATTCGAAACGTTGAGAATGCCATTCAACAATAGACAGCGTGCCCACCGGCACTTAGTCATAGGCCGTTATCACGCCCACGAATTTCGCCAGAGTTAGCTGGACAAATGCGGGCGCCTGTATTTCATGGTGCTGGTGATTGTAAAAGCGTGCGCTTAGTGTGTGAAGAATAAGCTTAAGGCTGATTTTCGAGACGGGAGAGCGCTATTCATGCCACCTGCACGCGTTCCTTTCGTGGTTTAGTCTTTAGCCAACGGGACCTTTAAAGATCGTGCTCTCATGAGCCCGCAGCTATAGCCAATCACCGGCTAAAACGAGAACTGACGAAATTCCACCCTGGCTAGCCTTGTAACGGGTGCCAAATGAAGTTTTCTTTTACACAAAACTTTGCAATAAAATTCAGAACGTGTATGCATTCCCGTCGATGAGAGTTTCTTAGAACGCATGGGGTAAATATTCAATGAAAGGATTAACAGTACATCTATATGCACTGGACCGTACGTCATTCAGCCCGAAGAAAATCTGATCATTTGACTAGTCCAGGTTACACCTCGATCAGTCAACGTTTCTGTATATGCCATTGACACATGCATCTGGTGTTCGGCAGTGACACGACTGCAGGTTTGTGCAAGGCATCAAAAAGCAGCGAGAAGTACTTGTGTGTTCGAGGCCACATAATTTCCAGAGAAGTGAGCCTTAGCCCCTTTTACCCGCATACAGATGTTCTGGTGTCCCGTTTTATTTGGCAACGCAAGAATTTTGTATACGGGGTGTCACCAATTCTTGGGTCTAATTAAGGACAAAAATTATTCGTGGAGTGCTCACACCTCGTGCATTTAAAAAAAGACTCACTTCTGTCACTCACGCATTGTAATTTCTCGCTGGTAAAGCGTCAGGCACATCCGTACCAGTGAAGCTTTACCTGTACAGAGTAGTATTCGTGGGGTATTTGTGGTAAAGTATATTGGCGCTTTTGAATTCCGGGAAGGCTAACATGCGTATCCCGGAAAGCATTCAATTCCATGATTTTCGCGGATGCTTGGGGTCACGTAATTATGCTAACACGGTCGCAACATTTGTCATTGCCAAAGACCACCAGATTATGAGATATATAACTATTGACACACTCCTGGTGCATAATAACCATTTATCCAGCATGCCTGACGATCACTTCGCTAACCTGCAACTATGAAGAGCGAAGGCAGAGTTTTCTACAGTTATTGCGGCTAACCAGCACTAAATTCTCTGTTGGTTCTCACCCGCAACCGCAGCGCCACGCCCGAAGTGCCCGCGAAGCCCTTAAGCAGATCTCATTGGACCTTTTGAGTTTATCATATTCTAATCAAAGATCCCGTTTCATAGATGGCTTAGGCTCGGGAAGTTTATTTGGGCGTAATAGTGGTTTTATCTCAACAAATCACCGTCAAGTTCAAGACTTCATATGTCTAGAGATGTACGGTCTTTGAGCTCGTCATCGTTCCAGTCGCAATAAAACTTCTTATGCAAGAATCTCCTGGTATAGTAGGCTATAATCGGTCACTTCGAGGTGGCCCTTCATCGTGTGGGAGGTCTGCGACACAAAAAAATGACATCAGTTGATATCTAAAATAAATGAAATTAGTAATCGTGCCACTAACAAAGGATGATACACAGTCTTTCAATGGCTGCCCGGGTAAGGTGAGATCACTAGTGACCACCTGCCAACAACGCTGCTAGAGAAGTTCTCCACATCGCGCATATTGCCACGCTCACACATTGGAATTCTCCCCTGATCTCCACACCCGGCCCAGAGAACCTCAATTTACTATTAAAACTGCACCTTCCATCAGAAACTTCGTGACTTGACGCTACAATGCTGTGACGCTTGTGGTTCGGCACAGTCTTTACCGATTCATGCAGTTGTTGCATTTGTATGGCTGACACATCAAAGTGTGACAAGTGCAACTCAGTGGAAACCCTTGATCCCATGTTGTGCCACTCTCCCGACATTAAGCAAGATTGCCGGACTCTCCCGTGTGTCTTGAGGAGTTCAGACTATTGCTACTTTATTCAGGAAACATTTTTGGGTGCATATGCTTGAAGTACATCAGACCAGAAAGCCACACGAGCCGTTTTAAATTCTTGAAGGCAACAGCACTAAGTGATCACCAGTGAAACCCTGCTATGTGTGTGTGGTGGGTACTGTGCACCTCCTTCTCAATTTTTCTCTCTCACTTTTACTCCCTGATTCCTTTTTCCGCACGTGTACAGTAGCACACTTGACTTAATCTAGTTTACCTTCATACATTACTTACATTCTTTCTCTCTCTCCAGGTGCATGATCTATACATGGTGAGCAAAAACAGGCACTATTCGATCGCATTCAGTTTTCAGAAACAAGTGGAATACTTGGTAAGTATTGCGAGAAACATTGTGCAATAATTTTGTTTTTTCATTTTTCTATTTATTGCGAATATATATTCCAGTATGTGCAGGCTGAATGGTTTCGCTGCGTTACAAGCTACGTAAGTACCTTGAAGGGACCGAACGATGAGACCATACAAGGCAAAACCTGTAGAACAGTACTGTGATTACCATGAAAAAGGCCAGCTGATGAGAAGTCAATGGTATTTGGTTCATGTAAAATTCGAGCAATAGATCAAAGACACATATTCAACCTGCATGGAGATACTGAAATTATAAAAAAAGATAAACGGTAATATATAGGCTAATACAAAATAATACTGCTATAGAAAAATGACTTATGCAGCACTACACTGTTAATAGCTATACTGGGATAACAATAAATATTGCAAATAACGCAGCAATAAACTCACGTTAGTGATATAACCATAGTAAATAAAAAAAGGTTAAATAGCATGAGCTTGTAGCAGTGTATCACAATGTAAAGTAACAAAATATTCGCACAAACTGTTTATTGCTTATAATGAAAATTTGAATAATTTATCATTTTAGGTACATGGTGCGCATAGTAGGTAAATTGGCACACATTGTAATCAAAGCGGGTCACGCTATCTATCGTTTAAGGTTAAATTTATTAGAGGCACCATGGCCGGAGTAGAAACGCGCGTTTTGAACGTTCGCGTGTTTTGCAGTCCGCACGTCGAGACGTATGCAATTTGCCTATTTTAGTGCAGGTATGTGACTGCATGTTGTGGGTAACACTTTTTAGAACATACTTAGTTGTGTCACTGCGTGTTATGTCAACTCCAGTGTCATATTGCTGTCCTGCGTTTTGCGTTGTTTTTATGCCACTATGTGAAAAGACTTCGTCAATATGTGATGTCGATTGACTTAACTGATATAGATTAACTTGCTGTACGTAGGCACTCCTTGTGTCGCGTTAAGTATGGGATTCACTGTGGGCGACTTCACTGAAGATGGCATGTCAACGGACTGCTGATTTAGCGATGGCTAACAGTACGGTGCTTGTACCGGAGGATCTCTCCAGTGTGCGTATGAAAAAACTAGATAAATCCTGCAAAACAGGTTAAAGCAAAAAAAAAAAACGCGTCATCCGGGATGATGTCTTCTTTCGACAAGTTCTTGGAAATGTACGCGAAAGAGAAATATATAGCGTTGTGGAGGTACATAGTGTGACGCTGGCCGAAAAAATGGAATAGGGTACTTTTTAACATATATTGTGAGCCAGTTGTTCTTATTATTTTATATTTTTTATCTCGCAATTGTACTGCTAAATACGCGCAGCTTTGTCACACTAATCGCAACCGTCTCGGTTCACAGAAGTATGGTACATGCATAGAAAGCTATCAAACTTTAGTATAATTAAGCAACATCACCAAGGTAAGGATAAATGCATCAGCCAGTCAGCAATTACTTGCGTGCGTGATCTCGTGTAGAGTGCTGGATAGGGGAAAATAAAAAAGCAAAATTTTCTTTCCCTGGGGTGAGCCCTGCAGAAAACTTCTTCGCAGGGTTTTCGAAGACAAACAGGTTCATGTTATCTCCCACTTCACCAAAAAGTACTACAATCTTTCGAGCACATTGTACCGCGAAATCTGCCCACTTTGGAACTATTTTGTTACTCGGCATACTTTTTACAGTGTTTATTTCCCACTAGATTCGAATGTAGCTCGAAATGGCTTCTCTTGTGATGCGTCTGTCACACTGTTTCTCATATGCAGCAGGAGAAAGCTTTTTATGTATTGTGATATTGTTGGAAATTAACATAGGATTGAATTACTTTCATAATCTATGTAACTTGTTATAAAAGAACGTTGAGGAGTAAAGCGAATGGAGAAAATATTTGAAGTACAACAGTTCTGTGCAACTGAGCTCAACTGGCTAACCTGTATTCAAAAAATATAGAGAGCTTCGTCTGATTATGCCAAGACGAAGAGAAGCGTTGGGCAGCCTTCATTATTTTTCTTCAGTCAGCGCGTCCTCTAGAAAAAATAGAGGAGGCGCTGCTACAGTTTTCTCTTTTTTTCTCCTCGACTTCTCTTGTTTTCTTTTTCAGACTTTCCCATTTTTTTCTTTCTCACTGTTTATGCCTATTTTCCGTTATAATATTTCTCTATCTATTACTCGCTTGCTGTCTTCTTGACTTTTTTAATCCCTTCTGTTGCATACTTTTGTCTCCCTGTCCCCCTTTCCTTCCCTTTCACGTGCTTGTACCGGTTGAGGGAACTGCCTCGCTTCGAGAGACAGTTACCTTGCTCACGAAACCCATCTTCCTATTTCTCAACAGAATCGTCTATATAAACTTTGATAAAAGGTGGGTGTTGCCGTGTTTTGCTACTCATTGTCGTAATGTCTGCACTCAATATAATCATTAAAACACTCGTGTAACAAGAGGAGTAAAATCTTTCTTGGGGACAAGTACAGCACAAGTGCGGGCTCAATATGCCACGGCTGGCTATGCTATTCGTCACATATCAATATCATCACCAAGGCGTTCGAAGAACAAGAAGACATCAAGGCCTCAGTAAGCGCTCAATATGCTACATCTGACTACGCCTTATGTGCTTTTTCCTGCGTTACGCCAAGCGATAAGTAGAGAATATATATGACAGCATAGCACAGCCGGGCCCCTAAAATGCTAGTATTAGTGGGATCCTACTAGAATAGGCATAATCTGTGCATAGCGGAGCGAAACAAAAAGACGTTCAGGTTGAATGGTAAATAACAGTAAAAAGCAGCATAAGAATGATTAGTACATGAAACCTTTCATTTGGTTTCCCCAAACACAAGAGCGACAACCAGCAAACGATAACATTTAACCGAGTGCACTTGTGAATCACATGCTTGTCTTCGCAAAAATACTTTCAATAACACTTAGACAGGCCTCATCACACACTTTGGAAGAAAGTATAGGTCTCTATGATCGAAAAAATAACGTTGTGAGTTATGGCGTGAATTATTTTCGTTCTGCTTCTTTATATTATAAAAACATTTTAGTGTCACTTCTGAAACACTTATTCCCCACCTGTTGCTCATAAATACAGAAATAAATCAAACTTAATTGAGCTCTAAAACATTAGAAAGTTCAAAAACGTCACAATACATTTCTGTCGCAATCAACAAAATTTCAATTGCACTGCTTTGGCAACAGCAGCACGGATCACTTTTTTTTTTGTGCAGCTTGTACGCTTTTGCTATTTTACGCTTGTAAATAATAAACAACTGACTACATTTTTCTGCCTTGTCCTTAATGGCTTTTTCTTTATACTCTCTGTTCATTCCATGACGTGAAAAACGTCTAAAGTTGTTTTTCTCTGTCTTTTCACTCCTTTTTTTGCAAATTACAACTACTGTTATCAAACCTGTCTTAGAGTATCTTAGCTCCGTTTCCCTAGTCGTTGTAGTGGATGTCTCGTACAATTTGCAGCCTGTGCCTCGTAAAACAACTCGAGGTAGACAAGCAGAGTTCACCAGAGAAGGCGAGGCACACCAAATCGCCGAGTAGAAAAACCCCCTGTGTAAAGCAGTTAGGATGACCCGTCCCAGCTGGTAATTAAATCAACATCTGTTTTGTATGTGCGAAAAAGCAGCATACTGTGCATAGAAGTTTGCAGGTACGTTTTTATGTTGATGTCGAGAAGTGTGCTACGATGTGCATCGGCAGTAACATGGTTGACGACTGCTTCCGCGATTCTCTACGTCTTCCAACGACATGTTACTACACCTCGGACTCGAAGGTCTCTTGGGAATTTCTTGACTAAAGTACAGAATGGCATGAACCAGCTTGAGGGTTACTGCCATAAGTGAGTGGTCCAGTTGTGACAAAGTGTGGGACGTTCACACAGCGAAATCTTGACAGCGGTCGGCCTATTAATAAACAAATAAAATAACTAGGAATTCGAGGAGTAACTTCCTTGACCCTGCGGCGAATTCAAGAGGCAACTCTACGTCAACAGTTAACTTTCTCTACTCTCATTTGGTGGCGACAACTACAAAAAACCCTGTTGTGAAACTAAAACAAGCGTAAAACTTAACACTAAATACAAATGTCAAGAGGATATGAATCAACTACAAAGCTTATAAAACATTTCCATGTATACTTTAGAAAATATGTTGTAAAAATTGTCGCATTAGCTCAGTTGCAAACACTGTACAAATGTTATTGTGTATTAGTATTTTTTCCTTTTGGTAAACCAAAAGGGAAAAAAAAACTCGGCAGATTTCACGTACCTGAGAATCGACAATATGCGAAGAATACGGAGGCAAGGTGACTGTGCGACAATTTTTTTAGTGAGTGACACGTAAAAAATTGACGCTAAATATATGCGCAAATGTTTCACGCACAGACAGATGTTGAAGTGTTGCAGATGTTATATAACCAGTTGTTTGCACTTGCGCAACGATGCTAGGGGAGACATGCATATTAGCAAAACCAGAAGCTCATATGAAGCGCTGATGCTCGCGAGGACGCCGGCCCTGCACACTGCTACATAAATCTCTTTCAGCGCATGGCAACTAACCACAATTGACATTACCCCGACATGACGGCTGTATCAAAAGAGCACATATGTAATGCGTATATAATTGGGTGGGCAGCATTGAAACCACTGTTGATGTTTCACGAAGATTATCGTCTATTCAAAACCTAGTTCCGAGACTTGGCTTAGCTCTGTTGTAAAATACTGCATTGCTACGCAGAATGCTTGCGATCGATTCTAGGTGGGAACCTCATATTTATTTTTTGCATTCGTCGGGTCGACAGTGCCGATGTCGGGTATTTCTTAACACTCGCGCGTTAAAATTGTCCTTGTGTGCTCTCGTTGTTTATGGGTAGCTACTTAGTGCCAATCGCATGTGGCACATACCCGCTTACAAGTGGCACATATGTTCCACTGTCTGGCGCAAAGTGTTTGACGACGTACACGAGGGGATTTTTACATTATTTATGTCTTGTCCAGCGCATCATATTCGCCAAACTATCTTACCCTCCCATGCAAATTTTGGTTCACGCTGTATTGATCGAGCAATGCTTGTAAGCCATGCGCTCGCATGCACCACCGTCAACGAAACTAATCTTAGGTAATGACCACATATGGTTGTCGTGCTGCATACTATATATATATATTCCTTGTTTGAATGAACGGTCTTTGTTACTGGCTTCCACTCGTCACAGATCTGATACATGGTGTCAGAAGTGGGCGCGTCGCTCCGCGGCGTAGATGAAATCAGCCTGCAAGCAGTAACCGGTCTATGCAATCGGAAGCCCCGTCTGCCTGCCCGAATTGAGCATTAGCAATGGAACTTCTCGAGGCACCAGAACCCTTGCTGCTATCTGAAAACACGGCAAAGAACTGGGAAAGATTCAAACAAAAGTTTGAGCTGTTCTTGGAGGCGACATCACCAGCCAAGGAACCCAGGACTCCAGCTGTCAAGACCGCACTCCTGCTAAGCTTTGCGGGTGACGATGCACTGGAGGTATTCAACAATTTCAATTTTTCTGAGAGTAAAAGCAAGGAAGACTACGAGATGGTTGTGAAGTTCGATGAATATTGCCAAGAGCAGCAAAATGGGGTTTTTGAGAGATATCTATTCCGCATCAGGACCAAAGCAGAAGGCGAACCCTTTGAGCATTTTCTACGTGACTTCAAGAGACAGGCATGTAGCTGCAACTTCGATTCCTCGACAGAATCTTTGATGCGGGACAAGATAGTCTTCGGCACAAACAACGTCAAGCTGCGCGAAAAAATGCTCAAGGAGAAGGACTTGACGGTCGACAAAGCAGGGCAAATATGTCGAGCTGCGTAAGTATCCGCCCAACAGAAGGAAGCGTGGTCCCATGCATTCAACCAGATAGACGTGGTTAAAAAATTGCAACAGCACGTTTGTGCCAAATGCAGTCGCTCTCACGCGCGTGCTAGGTGTCCAGCCTTTGGAAAAACTTGCTTCTTGTATAAAGGAAGAAATCACTTCGCTAGGTGCTGCACGAAACGTCAAGTTGACGAAGTTCACAAAGAAAGCGATGACTTCAGCATTTTGTAAGTAAAAATTTGCAACGTCAACAGCCGGGAAGATTGGACAGTCAAAGTGCAGGTTGCGGGTGAAAAGGTGGTGCTTAATGTTGACACAGGCTCTCAGGCAAATCTGTTGCCCTACTCTATCTACAGAAGGTGCAAGGGGGACCTGAAGCTTTACCCAAGCTCTGCCATACTTCGGTCATACAGCGGAGGTGTTATCAAACACGTCGGTGTGGCAACACTGCAAGTTGAGACGAATGACCGGTCCTGTAGCCCCCCTTTTTTCGTTGTGAAAAAGAGCGGCCCCGCTATCTTGGGATTAGCCGCATGTGAATCTCTGGGTCTGGTGTCGCGCAACGTAAACATGGTCAGAAAAGATGGCACCAGTGACATTGTCAAAGAATTCCCTGATTTACTTCAGGGAACTGGCTGCTTGCATCAACAGTACCACATGGTTTTGCGCAAGGATTCAGCCCCAGTAGCAGTGCCAGCGCGGCGCGTACAATTGGCACTACGAGGACCACTACGAAATGAGCTCGACCGGATGGAAAGAGGCGGCATCATAGAGAAGCTGAACGCGCCAACAGACTGGGTGAGCCCTTTAGTAATCGTAACAAAGAAAAACGGAAAGCTGTGTGTGTGCATAGATTCTAGGAACATCAATGATTGTCTAAAGCGAGAACATTATCAAATGCCAAAGCGAGAAGACATTGAGGCTGAGTTATCAGGGGCCAAATACTTCTCACTCCTTGATGCAAACTCCGGCTTTCACCAAATCATTTTAGACAATACAACGTCCAATATCAGCAAGTTCAGCACACCGTTCAGGGCGATACCGATTTTCCGGGCTTCCATTCGGTATACCTTCCGCTTCAGCAGTTTTCCAGAAGGCGATGAGCGAAATCTTCGGCCGCGCAGCAGGAGTGCACGTGTATGTTGACTATGTCCTAATATATGGAACTACTAAAGATGAACACGATGCGCGCCTCCGCCATGCTTTGCAATTAGCCAGACAGGCTGGTTTGACGTTCAATGCTGATAAATGCAAGTTCGGCCTCACTGAAATTCATTTCTTGGGTGACGTCATATCTAAAGAGGGAATAAAACCAAACCCTTTGTTGAGCATATCACTGGGCGATTTACCTCACCCGGCTGACAAGGCAGCCGTACACCGCATGCTAGGCGCGGCTAATTAATTTGGCAAATTGATACCCAACCTGGCCGATAAGAGAAACCTGCTGCGTAGCCTTTTAAAGAAACATACCATTTCTGAATGGACAAAGAACCATGCGCGTGAGTGGGCAGTTATTTGCGAGCATCTCATCAAACCACCACTGCTCGCCATCTTTGACGCGTCTAGAGAAACTTATATCTCTGCAGATGCTTCGAAATGCGGGCTAGGAGCAGCTCTTTTACAGCGTTACGGTGACGCTTGGCGGCCGGTTGCCTATGCATCTCGTACTATGAGCGATGCAGAACAAAGATACTCTCAAATCGAAAAAGAGGCAATGGCAATTACCTACAGATGCGAAAAGTTTCACCAGTTTGTTTATGGACGCAAGATTGTGATTGAAACTGACCATCGTCCATTGATTGCTATTGCTACAAAACCTATTGGTGACATGCCTCCAAAACTTCAGCGTTTCTTTCTGCGTTTGTTCACCTACGACTTTGATCTTTACTTTGTGCCAGGCAAGCAGCTGCTCCTGGCGGACATGCTGTCCAGGGCGTCACCAAGTACCGCAGGAGACATTGGATTCAACGAGAATGTGGAAGTCCATGCAACGAGTATTGTGTCCGAGTTGGTAAGCAAAAAGGCCATGGATTGCCTAGTAAAGAAAACTGCAGCCAATCCCGAGTTTCGAGCCGTTATCGACTACTTGTGCGGCAAGGGAAAGCTCGAGGGTCCATTGAAACCCTTCGCATCCGAGTTATCACTCGTAAAAGGCATTTTATTTAAGGGATGAAAAGTGGTTATCTCAAAGTAATTGAGGCGAGAAATACTCGACCGCATTCATGAAGGGCACTTGGGTATGAACAAAGCCAAGGCAAAAGCTCGACGTGTGGTTTTCTGGCCAGGGCTTAACGGGGACATCGAGAAGATTCTACAGGGCTGTACAGCCTGCCACAAGCACGCTTATGCGCAGCAAAGTCAGCCGCTAGTAGTGAGGCCGACACCGCAATACGCATGGTACAGAGTCGACATTTTCCAGCAAGGTAGAAGTTTATACCTCTGTGTCTTCGATGCTTTGTCCAATTTCTTAGAAGTCGAAAAACTAACGGACTTGACCACTATATCCGTAATCGAAAACGCTGAGAGCCATTTTCGCTAGATATGGCATTCCAGTAGAAGTTTGCAGCGATAATGGTCCTCAGTTCTCATCCTATGAATTTGCACGTTCTGCCCCCAGATACGACCTCCAGCATGTGACATCTAGCCCCGGATTTCCTCAGTCCAACGGCCTCGCTGAAAGAGGCGTTCAAATTGTCAAAGGAATCATGAAGAAGACAGCGGAAACGAAACAGGACTTCTGGCTTGGGCTGTTGAGCTATCGTTCGTCACCCCTCGAAGATGGTCATTCCCCTGGTGAACTCCTCCGAGGTGGCCACAGAGGACGGCAGGAGGTTTCGACGTAACCGGCGCCACCTAGTGAGGACAAGTGAGCAGTATCGGGAAGACTTTGAAAGTGAGTCCTCATCGAGTGATGAAGGTGATGGCCTCGACGAGCCAGGACGGGCTCAGCATGAGCACAGTGACGAACATCGAAGGCCCGGTAACAGATCATCCGAGCAGCCGCCAGCACAAGTTTCAGTTCCTCAGCAAGGCGTACTTCCTCCCCTACGCAGGTCTGCTCGGGAGACACGACCACCGGATTGACTACGCTATGATAGTAACTTTATTCAAGTAACTTAAGTTGTTTTGTTTTCCCGCGGCAAGGTGTATTGATCGAGCAATGGTTGTAAGCCATGCGCACGCATGCACCACCGTCAACGAAACTAATCTTAGATAATGACCACACGTGGTTATCATGCTGCATACTATATATACGCATTCCTTGTTTGAATAAACGGTCTTTGTTACTGCCTTCCACTCGTCACAGATCTGATACACACGCCAAGTTAGGGGGGTGACCACGAGGCACCCAAGCGTAAGCGGCTACATAGATAGATAGATAGATAGATAGATGGATAGATAGATAGATAGATAGATAGATAGATGGATAGATGGATGGATGGATAGATAGATAGATAGATAGATAGATAGATGATAGATAGATAGATGGATGGATAGATGGATGGATAGATGGATGGATAGATAGATAGATGGATGGATAGATAGATAGATAGATAGATGGATAGATAGAAAGATAGATAGATGGATGGATAGATAGATACGTTTAAAGTCACCGACCTTCGCTAAGAAAGGCTTCGTATTTAAGACTCTTATTTGATACAGAGCCAAGACTTGCTCTCAGTATTGAGTGTTGAGCTATTCGGTGGCTATTTGCAGAAAGCAATTTTTATTTCTCCAACATTTCTGATTTGTTATTAGTGCCTTCTTTGAAGTAGTCATTTCACTATGGGAACAATGTCTACTTATGTGAGGCCATTGTTTTGTGGGCTTGTGTGATAAGCGTACAATAATGAATCTGCTGCCTTCTAAACGTACTCCTGCCATTTTTTTGCAGCATGACCAGAGAACGGTACCAATTGGTATTTGAGACTCAAGATAGCGTATGAGCCGAACGTTATGATGCAGAACGTAGCATAAAAATCTGAATCAACTCTCGATATAAGCTAAATATTTATCTCTCTTCTCTTCACAGATGATGCTGAAAATCCAAGTGCTCATGCCATACACCCAAAGTTCATGTCCATTCGTTGACTGATTGGAGCATTGTGAGCTTCTAATTTAGTGCAACCACCACGAGAAGGCGCCATGTGCCCATGCGCTTACTCGCAATCACAGCGGAAAGATGCCCGCTTAAAAAGAGAGAGAGGTAACGAGAAGATTTACTGTGTAAAGCGGGAGGTCTAGGCCAGACAGTTCCTAAAACAAGAAACCCTCACACTTCCTATGTAAGCTTCATGCCTGAAGAAAAAAAATAAACAAAAAACAGTGGCTGTGCGAATACTCTAATTTTGAATACGAATCTCATAAATCCTAATAGAACAATTCAATTTCACTTTTTGAACATTAGTAATCGATGTTTCACATAATTCACCAGGACGAATATTTCAAACGCCAAATAGGCCATTGGAAAAACTCAGTAAAGGAAGTGTACCCACAACTATCGCGCGCTTTTGAATATTGCCCCGCCGTGGTTGTCCAGTAGCTAAGGTACTCGGCTTCTGAACGCAGGTCACGGCATCGAACTCTGGCTGCAGCGGCTGCGCTACCATGGAGGCGAGAAGCTTGTAGGCCCTTGTACTCAAATTAAGGTGCACGTTAAAGAACCCCCGGTGTTCGAAATTTCCGGAGACCTCTACTACAGCGTCTCTCATAAGAATATGATTTTGAGACGTTAAGACGCAGATATTATCATTCTCGCGGGTAGAACGCCCGTTCAAGGAGGTATTGTCAATGTAAACTTTGTACGGAAAAGAGAGATGATGGCAATACAAAAAGCTAAAACACGTTGAAGGTTTTTATTTAACTATCGCAATACGATTTGTTGCAGAGAAAGTCATCTTTCAAGACGATATACGTCTTAAAAACTAAACGTGTCCTCCATACAACTAGCATGTACGGAGTATTTTGTGAACTTGGTGTCGTGTTCCCCGAGACTCGTGCACAGTTTAGCTATGAAACGCCGTCCTGATGCAAATACGGGCCAAATTATTAGCTTAAGGCCGAGTGACACAATTCTAGAACATTCTCAAGAGGGCTGAATTCGTTTTCCCTCATTCTGAATCTTCGTGTATCCAGTGATGATCCACGTGAGCAACATACTTTCCTAACCATCCCTCGCTAAATTTATGTTGCGAATGTATGCGCTGAAATTTATATTTCAATGAACATGAAGTATTCCCCGACGAGGCGAGCTAACATTACGTCATCAAGAGAGCACATGATGTGGCAGCCTGGCTTAACCTGCTGGTCCTAACAAAAGAGGATCCCACTGTGCGGCAATAACATATCTCGTGACTATCTGTAGAGTATTACGGGCCAACCAATGTACGATTCAACAATGGAATAATGCGAACGCATATAGACAATTTCCACAAGCTCACAATATAAAGAATAATGCGCTTGCCTTCTTCACTATTGTCAATACCTACACTAAGGTAGAGTTCTGACGGGTCCTTTTTTATACTTTCAAGCAGCACA
The DNA here is from genome assembly GCF_013339725.1 of Rhipicephalus microplus. Classification (NCBI taxonomy): domain Eukaryota; kingdom Metazoa; phylum Arthropoda; class Arachnida; order Ixodida; family Ixodidae; genus Rhipicephalus; species Rhipicephalus microplus. The sequence continues at coordinate 90,040 of NW_023611115.1, forward strand.
TGTTCCTATTAGATATATAAAATTTAAGCATGTCTAGTCGAGGACACTTCAAACACTATGTGCCTTAAGTACACACAGCAGACGACTTCGCAAACACGGGCACTGCACGAGAGGTCACGCTTGCACAAGTATTTAGTGAACGAATCTCGGCTGATCCTCTTATGCGCCTTCGACAATGATCCCAGCCTTTCAATTGCCCTTGCATTATAAGACAAGGACCCAAGCCGAACGAGGAACTAGCTGAGTGCTTCCGCGCTTCCTTCTCAAACACGTATTTTAACTTTGACCCGAAGGGGGGAGGGGGGTGTCATGCATTATGAATGCGCAGGAGAAATCGATCACGTCAAGACTATAGGGTAAGAACTGGCGTGATCTTTTGCGAGTTCTCTGCATGAATGCTGGCTCATCCTTGTGCATACAAAACAAGGTAGCAAAATTTTGATGCGATTTCGCAAACAAATATAATATAAATGACTATTTTGATAGACACCTCAGCGGCCAGGCAGTCGGGCAACACTGCTGCCCTCGCGAGCCTTAACAGCTGATAGCTGTGCCAGCGTCCGTATTCCGGTGGCAAACGATGCTCTTCCCTGGTCAGCATTGCGTGAAGCAGGGATAGTTGAGGCTTTTTTTTTCGTTTGGCACTGAGATAGAACGATTTCAAGCTGCCCAAACTTGGGTTGACCACGGCTCCACCCCTTGCTTCCTATGACGTCACACGGGCGCCATGGCATAACGGCAGTCGCCTAAAAGCCTAAAGACTACCATCGTTTCCAAGAGTCCATCTTGTATTAATCGATGCGATCGCTTACCGTAAAACAGCCTGGTGCGCATCCAGGCCGCCCTTAAAGCTGTAGAGGACTCGAAGGACGGCTGCAAATAGCTGGGCGCATCTAAGCAAACGAGGCCTTGGCATGCAGTTGAGCGCTGCCTGCTATCTGGCACGATCACTGCCGCCATTTTCAATTTTGACTCGGAGCGTGTGTTCGTGAATGAACTTGAGAAAATCAAAATTCAACAAAAAGAGAAAGTTTTCTTGCTCAGCTTTACGCGGACTTAAGACTACTTTAATTTGTACTGACGTAGTGATAAGTTTATTGATGAATGCTGCAGGGTTAGTGACCTAATGCAAATGAAGTGGGAACAATTGGATTCTTTTTGGTCAGTCATACTGCTTATTTTAAATGTTTACTACTAACTTTTGAAGAATAGATACTCTGATATGTGGGGTTTAACGTCCCAAAACCACTATATGATTATGGGAGACGCAAGAATAGATACTCTACTCATAATGTTTGTTTGATAGCACAAAGGCGCAACTTATAATGTAATGTTTAAATACGTGTGAAATGGCTGATTCGCATTTTGTAACTCCAAAGGACTCAAAATTAAACGTCGTGTTTCGCCTGCGTTTCAGCCATTATCGCGATGTAACACGTAATTGATTTCTTTATATTTATGCGGCAACTCATGTTACATTCTCACGTAAAAAAATAAATCATACGCGCATATTTGTGCAGAATAAGTCTTCGGTTTCGGTCATTTGGCGAAAAGAAATTATTACATGGCTGACGGAAAGAATTATTGCTTCAACATGGCAAGTTGAAGCAGCCATAATAAACCGCAGTGTCTATAGCTCAGCGATTGGCTACAGTCATACACACCACTCTGAGATTAACTCGAAACATATTGATTATGTAGAAAATGGTCTCACCCTTTTTTGCAGCAAGTAGAAACAGCTAGAATAAGTACGCTGCGTACACAAGCGTACTGACCACCACTGAAACGGATCTGTATGCAGCCATTTGGCCTTTTTTATTTCAATCAATTATTTAGTTTGCACAAAAATGGCAGTTACATTTGGGGATTATGCAAATACATAGGTAGGTACCAAATTCAACAGACTGTACAAGGGACTTCGCATGAGTAACAAAATCATGTACAACGCAGCTATGTATGACCATAAACTAAAGACTGTAAGAAAATAGGCGTAATACTAACAAGATTTCATCATAAGAAAGGCTAAAATCTGGTGATGATGAAATGATTATGCTGAATACGAGTAAGACCGAAGGTTGAGCTTGAATGTGTGCAAATTAGAGAGCCTTAACCTGGAATGGTAATGAGCGCCCCAGTTGAGTGTTTGAGAAGTTAGTAGTGAACTTAGAATAATTAGTTCTCAGTCTGGATAATAAATAGCTATTGCTGGAAGCGAAACGGGTAGAAAAATAGTGAGGATACTGGCTTTTGGTGACTATGGAGAACGGAAGCTTTTTCTTGGTATATTTGTGCATCAGGATGACCAGTGAGTATTTGTGAAGTTTTCTCTCCAAGAAAACGGCGTTAGAGATGAGCAATAGTGATGCTTCTGGTGTGTAGCTGCTATGTTTCACGATACGAATAGCTTGATTTTGAGCGTGCTGCAAGGGCGATAAATGAACCGGATACGTGTTTCCCTATGGTGATACGCAATAATTAAATGCCGATCAATGCGAGCGTAGTGAATAAGAATTAGTGCCTCTCCACTGAAGAAATTGCGAACAATAAATAATATTCTACTGTCGTAAGCTTTCTTTTTGTTAACAATTGAACATGATCCTCACATTTCAGGTGTTTATTTATTGTCACCCCAAAAACATGACACTATTAATATGATAGATTGCGTTTGAAGCGAGGGTTAATGATGGATATCTTTAAAAATGATTTCGCTTAGAGGATAAAATGACAAACTTGGATTTAGTAGCACCGTAATGTAGTTCATTTTGTTGACACTCAGTAATTATATATGTTATCGGCGTCGTGGTTAAGCTTACACAAAAAGAATTATTGTTATTCTCTGAGAAAAAAAAAAGAGTAGTGTAAGTCTGCGTAGTAGTGTGTAAATAGTAGTGTAAGTAGTGCAAGATAGAGTAAGATAATTTTAGACATTGTGAAAAGTCTATATAAGTATTAAGAATAAGAGAGTACCTATTATTGATCCCTGTAATACTTCAGTGTTAATCTTTTAGGGGTGAGTGAATGTTAGAGACTGATTCAATAAATTTTCTGTCTTCTAAAATGTGCCGCAGTTTTTCTAGTGCCTGGCCTGTTATACCAATGGAATCTAATTTAGCAAGAAGTATGTTGTGAACAGGTGAATCGAATGTTTAAGTTAGAGCAATAAATAACGCCCCGACCAACTTGTCTGGATCAATTGCCAGCTTGAGGCTATCTGACAAATATTGTCACGGGGTCGTGACGTGGCCGAAGACAGGAGACTTCGTGTTCGGATTTAACTGTTTATTTGGGCGAACTTGTGCCCAGTAAACGGAAAGTCCGATTACAGCAGCAGTCTTGCGCAGATAGCAGTCTCGGACTGATAGCGGCGAACGGAGCGTCGGCCTTCGTTCAACAAGTGACAAGCGCCGAAGCGCGTCAGCATTTATACTCTTGCCGTCAAATGTTCTCGCGTTATCGCTGGCGGTGGCGTAGGTTCCAGAACAATCTGTACCGTTCGCACAGTGGGCGTGATCTTATCGAAATGATCTACTACAGTCCGGAACCTTCTCGAAAACTGCAGGCGCGGTTTGCGCTGAGAATCGTGTGGTGTTTTGGGACGAAAACAAAAACTTGGGAAATGGAACGAGGCATTGCCCCCCTCTGAAAAAAGGCATCGGCCCGATGCTTTAACTAAAGATGAAGGTACAATAATAATGCAAGAAAGTACAATGAATAAATTACGATGAAACAATAATACCAAAAAAACCTGTTTTAGTTTCTTAACGCACATGAAACGGCTTGAGGCGCGCGACATGCATGACTTCAGGTCGCGATCGGCGTCGTTGAGAGTTCGTGATGCCGTCAGGGACAACCTCGTAATCAAGTGGGCCGAGACGTCGAACCATCCTGTATGGTCCGAAGTAGCGTCGCAGAAGCTTTTCACTTAGTCCCAGTGGTTGAGGGCGGCCACACGATCGTATGTTTCTAGCCACGTTTCCGGGTCTTCAAACGATGACCCATGAAACGTTGGTGGTTCCCTGGGTTGATGAATGACGATCGCGGGCTGGGACGCTCCGGTTGTCATAGTCCCTGCAGTAGAGGTCATGGCCTTGGCTTTCCGCGCCTTGTCTTGTAGAAGCCCGTACTCCGGTGGGAGACCTTGCTGTGGGCGGCTTGTTCCCCGTCCTAGCACGAAAAAAACAGACGTCCTTGAGGACATGATAAACAAACTGTCGAACAAAATCGACAAAATGTTCGAAATGCTGGTCGTGCGAGTTAGCGACTGTGAGGCGGAGAGTAAGGCGCTGGCACTAAAACTACGACAAGCGGCTCGAAGAGCTACAGAAGAAAATTTCTTAGACATGGTGGGCACCAAAATGAGAAAACTCGTCATCTGGCAGTGGAACTGCCGTGGCTTTTCTAATAAAAAAGCATCCATGGCGCAACTAATCAAAATCACTACAAAAAGAAAAAAACCTGGCGTGATCATTTTGCAGGAGACATTCGACCACGCCAAGATAGCCGGGTATGCCACCCACAAACAACGCACAGAAGCAAATGGGAGAGACATAGTCGTGACCACATTAGTGAAGAAGGGGCTAGTTGCTATCCCACACATCACGAAACAAGTCGTGGATATCAACCACATTCTTATAGAAGTCGTGCCACGTAGCAAAAAGGAGAGCAGCACTTTTGTTTTAAACGTACACAGCAGCCCATCTAAAAAGGGTCTGAAGCATAATTTCGAAGAACTAATTAACGAAACGATTAACATCGCAGGTGACAACCGACTTGTTATCGGAGGAGATTTTAACGATTCACACACGGAGTGGGGATATGGGCACTCGTCGAAGAAAGGAAAAAACCTTGCCCACCTCATCGAAAAGGCTGGACTAGCCATTCTGAATGAGCCAGCCTCACACACCAGAATCGGTGTAGGTCCTCACAGGGACACCACGCCGGGCTTGACCCTCTGCAAGAACGCCAGGCGAATCACGTGGGAAAATACCTTTGAAGACCTGGGAAGTGATCACAGGATCCTCAGCATCGTCCTAGGCAATTCTCCTACCAGGAATTGCAAACGGACAATCAGGCGCGTAAATTGGGACGAACTTCGCAAAAGCAGAAACGAGAAAAAAAGGGACCCATTGAAAACATAGAAGAATAAAGCGGTGTACTTCTACTAGACGTAAAAAAAGCCACAATCGAAATGGAGTGGGATGACTGGTTGGCTCAACGAGAAGAGGAAGATGAGTGTGGCAGAATCTTCTCAATGCGGATGGACAGCAGGCTCGCACACCTTGTCGAAGCCGAAAAAGCTTGTCAGAAACGGCTGCTTAGGCAAAAACACAATCTAAATCTAAGGAGAATGCTCGCCGAGCTAAACAAGCACATCGAAACACACTATACCGAGCTATGCCATAAGAATGGGACGAAGTGAGCGACGCCATGGACGGCAACATAAACACAGGCAAGACATGGAAAATCCTCAAGCACCTGCTGGACCCGTCGGCCACCAGAACGGCGGTGAAGGCGGAAATCACCAAGATAAGACACAGGTACAAAGGGAACATCCATCAGATGGGTGATGAAATCGTAAAGCTCTACCTCGGCAGGCCCCCGCCAGTCGAACACCAGGAACACACGGGCTCTCCCAACGAAGATCTTGACAGAGACTTTTCACAGCGAGAAATCAGGGGAGCCCTGCAGACTATTCAGACCAAGTCAGCTCCAGGTTCCGACAAAGTGTCGAACAAGATGCTCCGGAACCTGGACGACCAGGGAACGAGCCGTTTGACAGACTTCATCGATTGATTTTCGGGGTTTAACGTTCCAAAACCACCATATGATTATGAGAGACGCCGTAGTGGAGGGCTCCGGAAATTTCGACCACCTGGGGTTCTTTAACGTGCACCCAAATCTGAGCACACGGGCCTACAACATTTCCACTTCCATCAGAAATACAGCCGCCGAAGCCGGGATTTGAACCCACGACCTGCGGGTCAGCAGCCCAGTACCTTAGCCACTAGACCACCGCGGCGGGGCATTTGACAGACTTCATCAACGAGTGCTGGCAAAACGGGGAGATACCCGACGAATGGAAGAAATCCGACGTGATCCTTATTCCTAAGCCGGGTAAATCCTTAGAAGTCCAGAACATGCGACCCATCTCCCTCACTTCTTTCGTCGGTAAAGTAATGGAGCATGCTTGCCTGAACATGGTGAACCGCTACCTTGAGTCTAAGAACGTATACCGCAGCAACAAGATCGGCTTCAGAAGACGGCTCTCCACACAAGATGCCATGATACAACTAAAGGAGCAAGTAATAGACCCCATTGGACAAGGCGTGAGGGCTCTAATCGGGCTAGATCTCAGGAAGGCCTTCGACATGGCCGAGCACGCAGCCATTCTAAAACGAATTGCGCAACTCGGTCTAGGAGAGCGCACGTACAAGCACATCAGAAATTTTCTTACGGGAAAAACTGCCACGGTTAGACCGGACAAGGAAGAGAGCATCCAAGTGGATATGGGCTGCGCTGGCACACCGCAAGGGTCCGTCGTGTCATTGATGCTGTTTAACCTCCTCATGATTGGATTATCAGAAAAATTAGAGTGAATCGAAGGCATCAATCACACACTTTATGCAGACGACATTACGATTTGGACCACGCAAGACACCAGTGAAGGCGAGATGAAGAATAGACTTCAAGATGCGGTGGATGCAGTCGAGAGTCATCTGGATGGCAGCGGATTGGAATGCTCACCGGGCAAATCAGAACTGCTACTATACCACCCCAAAAACTAGGCATACATTGCAGAAACATAGCAGAAAACCACAAAAGAATCAGGATAACCATCAGAAATGGCACGGCGATACCCTTGGATCAGAAGATCAGAGTCCTGGGTCTCTGGATCGAAGCCAGGGAAACCAATAGGGAAACTATAACGCACTAGGAAAAGAAAGTCATGGCAGTTATTAGGTTAATACAAAGAGTATCCAATAAAAGAAGGAGCATTAAAGAAAGAAACGTTGTACGACTCGTCCAGGCCTTCGCCATCAGTCATGTCGCGTACGTAGCGGGGTTCGTCCACTGGAACAAAGCCGAGAAGGACAAAGTCGACGCGTTGATTACAAAAGCATACAGAGCTGCGCTAAGTCTACCGCAATACACAAAGAACGAAAGGCTGCTACAACTAGGAGTACATAACACGCTAGACGAGATCGCTGAAGCACAAATGATAGCGCAACTCGAACGATTGTCTGGAACCATGGCGGGTAGAAAAATTATGGAAAAAATATCAGTTAATTAACACGAAATGAAAGGTCCCAAGACGCAGATTAACCCGGACGTCCGGTCAGCGATAACTACGGAAAATATCCCCAAAAATATGCACACTGCACGCAACGTTGAAAGGGGAAAATGCCGCATGAAAATGATCCTTAAAAACCACGGCATGGGGAGCGTTTGCTTTTTGTAGACGCCACCCGGTATTCCCGAAATGATAATAACAGTAATACGGTTCTGCATGGCTCCTTCTTCGCAAAGGCGGTCATAGACACAAAAGGGGAGACCTTGACCGTGGGCTCCGTAAGGACCAGATCGTCGGAGGCAGCGGAAGAAATGGCCATTGCAGTGGCCATAGTCAATGGTCGAAAACACGACAGATTAATAATCAGTGACTTCAAGATGGCCATTAGGAATTTCGCCAAGGGTTGGGTCTCCACCGAAGCAGCCAAAATTCTGAACCACAGAGCAGTCTTCCGGAACGGCAAAATTCTACCCAAATAACTAAAGTGGATCCCGACGCAAATAGGGGAATTAAACATTGAAGACACGACCATCCCTGATAATCTCAACGAGAATGCCCACCGAACCGTGCGAGAACTAACCCACCACGGCTCGGTCAGTGATGGCCCGGCCCCCCGCACTGACCACAGAAGGGGGGACGACTCCGGTGGAGATGATGGGGACGATGGAGGTGATGACAATAATGAACATGCGTTACAAGACGACAGAGACAGACTGGTCACGTATCATGACATATTGACACATTATAAGTGACAACGAGAAGAATATTCGCCACCACACAAACAGCTAGACAGATCTCAAGAAACAGATTGGTGAAGATTGCAAACCAGAACCTTTTCAAATCCAATACACCTGAACAGAGTAAATTGCAGACAATACCAACAAACAAGCTGTACCCTCTGTAAGCACGAACACGCACATATGGCACATATTGCACATATTCTATGGCAATGTACACAGGTCAAAGTAATATACCGAGAAGAAAATATAAAACTGGACCTTCTCGAGGAGCGTTGGCTACGTGCGCTGACTAGCTCAGATCTGCACGACCAACTGTGGGCAATCCAGCGGGCCCGGACAGCGGTGGAAAGGCTACGTCTCCCCGCACAAAACGTCGGGGTGGCCTTAGCCCGGGCCGGTAACCCTGCAGGGTTTCTTTTTTTTAATAAAGTTTTTCCCTTCCATTCCACTTGCTTGAGTGAATGTTTTTCATATCAGCCGAGTAATAACTACTAACACTTTTCACAGAATCTCCACTTCTTCTGCTGCATGTTCATTAGCTGGGTGCATCTAAAGTCGTCTGCTATATTTGCACCTTGTAGAAAGTGCACACTGCCCCCTATCAGTTACTTAAACGCGGCAGCTAAGTGCTTCTGACCATAAAAAATTGGCAGAACCCACGTACAGTGGGAATAGATGATATGTGAAGCACGAATGAGAAATGTTGTTATGTCAGTTTATATTCAGCACAACTTTACGTGGGGGAGGTAATTGATGCCGTACATGACTTCCGTGTCATGACTATCGTGTTTGTATGTGTCGCTTACTTTCGTCATCTATTCATGTCAAGTGATACCAAATTTAGTATATGTGGAGCTAGTGAAACGGCCGCGAGCACGTTAGCGTTGTATGTTGTCATGTTGTGACATGACACGCGTGTCAGGATTATCATGTTTGCACCAGTCAGATATTTCGTCATTCATTGGCGTCAAGTTACACCAAACTTGTTATATATGGAGCTGGCGAAACGGCCGCAAACGCATCATGAAGGGCCCATTATACTCCAATGTAGCGTCGGCACGCGCGCATGCTGGGCACAGCGATGCTGCGTTAGCGAAACGTGAGCACTGTATGGTCTTACGCCAGACGCGACCAGCGTCCGTCGGCGCAACCTGACAGCAACTGGCGCAACGCGTTACCCATACAACATTGCGTCTTCCTCTTTTCGTGATGGAGGGACGCCGGACGCGCTGAAACGCGCATGCGTCAAAGCAACGCAGCGCGGTGCGTTCGAACCAATATATGGCAAGACCGGCGCCTAGCGTGGCAACGCCGGCGTGACGAGGCGAAATGAACGCCGGTAAGCACGCACACCGCGTCACGTCGAAACGTATATGCGCCTTGACTGTGACATGTAGTTATTGTTCACACGTGACACGCATCACATGATTAACATGTTTGCGCTAGTCACACACCTTCGTCGTTCATTGACGTCACGCAATACCAAATTTGGCATATGTGAAGCTAGCGAAACAGCTGCAAGCGCATCATGAGTGTGGCATGTAGTCTTGTTGATACATGACACGCATGTCGTTATTATCATATTTGCATGTGTCATTTACCTAAGTCTTCCGTTCGCATCACGTAATACGGAGCTTGGTACATGTGAAGCTAGTGAAATGGCCACGAGCACATCATGAGCGTAGCATGTAGTCACGTTGTTACATGACAAGCATCTCAAGTTTATAATGTTTGCACCAGTATCACACCTTCATCATCCATTAACGTTCCGCAATACCAAATTTGGTATAAGTGAAGCTAGCGAAACGACCACCAGCACATCATGAGTGTGACATCTAGTAATGTTGTTACATGACATGCATCTCATGATTATCTTGTTTGCACCAGTCACATACCTTCGTTATCCGTTCACGTACATTGTTAAGGAATGTTGTATATGTGACGCAAGAGAAACAGCTGCGAGAGCTTTATGTGCGTGGCATGTAGTCAAGTTGTTACATGAGAAGCATTTAATGGTTCATGTTAGGGCCTATCGCTTGTGTTCGCCAAGCAATCATTTCATACCCTACCAGTTTTGCAACATGCCATGTGTACGAAACCACCACATGAACTGCTGGCCTATGAATGTAAATCACGACATTCATGACAAACATCATGGTTTTCATGTTATGACTAGCCAAACATATAATTGATGCAGTCATTTTGTGCCATACAAAGTTTGGTATTGATACCATTATCGAAACGGCCAGGAGAGCTTAATAGACAGATAGATAGATAGATCGATCGATCGATCGATAGATAGATAGATAGATAGATAGATAGATAGATAGATAGATAGATAGACACGCTCAAGTCTCGCTAAGAAATGCTTCGTCTTTAATATACTATGAAGTGAACAAAACAAACAACGTTCCCGTTACGGCCGTGGCTCTTAACAGCAACGCCTCGAGCACACATTTCCGGACGTTCATGAGGGGCATCCCGCCAGCGAACAGTCGAGATTGAGGCGCGAGTGGACGGGAAAGTGGGGTGCAGGGAGGAGAGAGAGTGAACGGCAAGAGAAGGAGCGACGAAGCAGTGCACCTAAAGCCCCTAAACGTTCAAGGGGCTTTAAGTGCACCTACCCTCTCCTACACTCCCTCGCACCACATGCTTCGGTTGGTCTTGGTAAAGATAAGCGCACGTTCCCGAAGCTGTTGCTTTAGGAAGCCAAAGCAAAATATGGTGGCGCTGCGACTCCGGGAGGCCAAAGACAATTCTAAAGGAACTCCAATATTCAAGCCACGTGGGGTCCGTGGAGGGAGAAATCGACGTAAGCACAAGGGCCGAGCTAAATCACACATATGCTATATTGTGGCATTTATACATTGTGGCATTGTGGCATTTATCATTGGGGCATTTATACATAAGCGTATGTGTTGGCAGAGTCAAGCATGGATGCACGGAACATTTATGTTTGAAAGGGAAAGTAGCTGGGCAGATGGAACTCCTTGGTTTGGTGTACTTGTGGACAGGAGCAAAGGCTAGAGAGGCAAACCATGCCATAGTAGAATGTATAACAAATACATTGAGGGATTAGGAGACGAGTGGGAGATAATTATACTAGGAGATATGAATGCGCACATAGAAGATATAGATAGTTACTGACCCAACCGGGAACATGATCAACGATATGAGTGAAAGGCATGATTTGATCATTTTCAATACTACTGAGACGTGTGACCGGCAAATAACATGGGAGTCAGGAAGGCTGAAGTCAACGATAGATTATGCAGTGATTTCACATAGAATGTATGGTAGGCTCAGGGGAATGCACATAGATGAACGTGGCTCCAGAAGTCTGGGTAGCGATCACAAACGTATCAAGCTTAGTTTTGCAACAGCAATTAAAGTGGGAAGGAGACAGGATGAGCAACTACAGGGGAATTTTTATTGAGAAATGCAAACGGAAATAGCTACTAAACAAATTGAGAAATAAATCGCTGAGGGCAATAAAACAATGTGGACGTACACGAATCTAATTGAACTGTTTGAGCTAGAGCTTGCTAAGGCACTCGACAAGTCACCCCGAAAAAGGAGACACAAACCCATGAGTTGGTAAAATGAGGAAGTTAAGAGAGCCATAGCAAAACGTCAAGAAGCTTCTAGGGAACACAGACGTGCTAAGAAGCGGGGTGAACAGACAGATGATGTTGAAAGAAAAAGGCTCTTCTTTCTGAGCTGTAGAACGGAAGCACCCCTTCTGATAAATGAAAAACATGAGAAGACAGGGAGCTCAGTGCCTGGTAGAAGTACATAAAAAGGATAGAAAGGCAGCTGCAAAGTTTTGGAACCATCTAAACACCCTAAGAAATGAGAAAAGCCTAGAACAGAGGTATATAACCACAGCTCAAGGTGCTAGGCTCGAAGGGGACGATGCAATTGAACATATAAGAACAAGGGTGACAGGAAAAATTCAACAAATAAGTGCCCTTTGCATCTTCATAGACAGGAATAAATCAAGAGGTGCAGTGGCTCCATTTTCACAACTACAGTGGGAAGGGCTCAGAAGAGGGTTCCTAGTACTGCATCAACAGGCCCGGATGGCCTCCCAATTACGCTGATAAAGGCACCGGGACCCCATTTTTAGCAGACTTTGAGAGAGACAGCGAGGAAAACAATAATCAATAGTGAAGTCCACGAGGAATGGAAATTCAGCAGGATGAGCATGATCTATTAAGGAAGGGCGGACAAAGCGGACATAAACAACTACCGTTCTTTAACAATGACATCAGTAGTCTACAGGCTGCCGATGCAGATTATAAGGAAAAACGGCAGGCATGGATTGAGGATGATGGGGTGCTAAGGAAACTCCAGAATGTGTTTCGGAAACACAGGAGGTTGCAAGACAATCTGTTCTCACTGACGCAGTGCATCGAAATAGCAGAAAAAAACACAGGCCCCTGTGGGTAGCATTTTTGGATATCAAGGAAGCGTAACGTAGCGTGTTTCAAGAGGACTTGTGGGGAAGACACGACACACTAGGTGTGGAAGATAGAGTCACTAATCTTTTGAAGAATATTTATGAAAATAACAAGGTAGTTAGAATGGGAAAAACAGGTATCCAAGCCCACAGAGATAAAATCGGGGGCTTAGGCAGGTGTGTCCTCCGTCAACCTTGTTATTCATGATGTACCTTGAAGAATAAAAGGCCAAATTAGAGGGGAGTGAACTTGGCTTCAGCCTCCATTTCGTCAAAGAAAACTTGATTGATGTACGCAGATGATATAGTGCCAATGGCCGACAACAAGGAATATTGCAGGGATTGATGGACATCTGTGGTATTGAGGGAGATAGGTTAGATTTCAGATTCAGCAAGAAAAAATCAACAGTCACAAATTTTAATGATAATGAAGGTAGTGAGCTTAGGATAGAGGAGGTCAGGCTAGAGATAACAGATAAATACCAATACCTAGGCGTATATATATAAAGCAATGGGACTAAGTATCTAAGGGACTCACGAAATATACGTAACGACTAAAGGTAACAGGAATTCAGCGGCGATGAAAAATAGGGCACTGTGGAATTACAATAGGTGTAATTTTGTGAGAGAAATATGGAAAGGGGTCATGGTTCCTGGTCTGACGTTAGGCAATAGGGTCTTGTGCATGATATCCGAAGTTCAAGCAAGATTAGAAATTAACCGTCGTGGAATAAGTAGGCTTGTTTTAGGAGCTCACGGGAATACACCAAATAAGAGAGTACAAAATGATATGGAATGGACATCATTTAAGGGCAGGGAAGCTAGCATCAAAACAAAATTTGAGAAGCGATTGAGAGAAATGGGGGAGGAGCGTTGGGCTAGGAAGGTTTTCAGCTACTTCTTCATGAGGAACGTCGATACAAAATAGAGAAAGCGAACCAGAAAATTGAAGGGTAAGTACTTAGAAATGAGCACGGGCTAAACCAAAACGAACTATCATTTAAGAAGAAGGTGAAGAAAACGAAGACCGGTATGTGAAGAATCGGCATGATTAAAAAGTCCGCACTGAAGAGCTATCAAACTTTTAAGCCGGATATTGCCAAGGAAAGGGTAAATAATAATAGTCGGGGTATTTTTCTACCGTTTGAGGCCAGGACGGGAGTATTGCGAACCAAGACTTTTCGAGCCAAATACGAAGGGGTAGACACGGTATGCAGTGCGTGTGGAGAGGAGGAGGAAACTGCCGAACACCTGATAATGTTCTGTAGAGGGCTTCACCCTATAGTTGAGGATAATTGCGCAGATTTCTTCAAAGCACTGGGGTTTTGGAACAGCGAGGGCGAAAGAAATTTTAAGCCGGTAGAAATAACTTGAAAGAGGTGATCAGATTGGTGGCTGAAATCAAGGCACAGTGAAAATTGAATTCTTTACTGCAAACTACCAGTCCTCAACTTCACTATTTAAAGTAAAGAAAAGATACATGTAGTCGTTAGGTTCGCTGAGTATTACGGCTGGATAGCGTTAGCCACTCCCCGATATATGGGTACAGCCATATCAAGATATCCATCGAATGCGCCAGCTTTGGTAGAAAAGTAGAAATTGCGGATGTTGATGGCGTGTTTTCCCTTCGTTCCAATGCGCTGCCGCGCTCTTACGTGCTTGCGCGCTATGTTGGAGTCACCTCAGAATGTACCACCTGCAGTGCGGCTTCACAAAGATCTCTGAGCTGGACAAGCACTGCCGAGAAGCGAATAGAACTGAAGGAGTAAAGCTCGTAAGTCAAGTTTATGATGTGGAGCAGACGACTGAAGCCGAGGACGTCCGAGTCACAGTGAAATGCTTTTCTTGGGTCCTCCATGATAATAACGTGTACAACGTATGCCTGGAGCAAAGTCTCATTCTGCCGACTTGAAGCCGCGTACTCTATCGATGTACTGTGTCAACGTTTATGGGAACCATATAATTGTTGTTTTGATTTGGTATCTAGCAGTAGAAGCCGTGTACTGTCATGTGCAAACGTTTGCGGCGTGCTGAAAAACAAATAAAAACAGAAGGTAGAAGATCATCGTATAAAATGTCTCAGAAGTATTTAAGGTCATGTCCTCCGTGCCACGCATGACCCGCTGACGTCGCCGCGAAGCAGCAAGCTAAGGTTAACCACAGCGATAGCAGTTGAAGTGCTCGCTTTTTTTTCTCTCATGTCATGCTTGCTGTATCTTTTGTGAACGCGGCTGTGGTCGCCGGCTGTGACTAGTTGTGAAACTGATACAGCTTTACACGTGGAGAGCTTTCCTTTGTGTTTACTGCATTGTAGTGGCAGCCCACAACACAATACTTCGGACCTCGGCGACGCTTCCGTAGGGCTGCTTCTTCCGTCACGGAAAGGCAGTTTCGCACAGCGAGCGTCTCGTTTTAGCGCACCAAGCTGATGACATGGCGCCCAAGTTCACCGCACCGACTGCAGAACGCGTTGCGCGCGTGTCGCACGCGCTCCCGTTTAGGCTAAACACACTCACTCGCCTGCGGCCTCTGCCGCGTCTCTTCGGAGCTCGCCGCCAGGGCCAGGCGCGGCGTTGTCGTCGTTAGGCAAACTTGAGCTTCGGGTCCCTGTACACATAGAGTTTCCTAATATACACTAGAGGAAATTCTGGCGCTAGTGTCATTGGGAGTTGCAACGCACTGCGATTCTGCGAGTATGGGAATTATGGGTAGTACACACATTTGTCTAATCTTCGTACTCCTGGCCTGCTTTAGGCTCCGTGTGTGTTCGTGTGGCTTGGAGCTGTTTTCTCAGGAAACAAAAATCAGGAAATGTTCAGCGGTGTCGCTCCACCACCTTATTCTTTTAGACTTACCTTAACAAATTGGGTCACGAAGTTCAAAAGGGGCGAATTTTTCTTTCAAAACAAAACCGAAAACAGCAATAAACGAAGCCGTAAGTACGATTAACCACCTGCAAGTACGAAGACTAGAGAAATGTGTGTACTACCCATCATTCCCATTGTGGCTGAATGATGACAGTGATGAAATCCGCTCTAGTAATTTTAGGAAACTCTATGCCTATACATCAGAACACAGCGAGCTCACTGTTTGCTGCTATATTGAGAAGCGCGTGGCGCCGTCTCTTGCAAGCGTGGCGAAGCAACACTCTCAATCACCAGGCTAGCAGACGCTCTGCGAATCAAACGCGAAACTTCACAAAGTCCGGCAGTACGCATGTTTCGTGCTGTTCCTGTGCTGAAATTTTATGCCAATTTCGTGTGAAACGTTAAGGAGACCTTCTTCGACAGTCCGAAATGTCGGGAGCACGCGCATTGCAGACTACGGAAGCAGCGTCATCAGGTACGTACTATTGCGATTGAAGAAACGCGCACAGCATCAGCGTTGCTTCGACTCAGTCAACTCTGGCGTGCCTTGGCTGTGACAATGCAGAATTCGTGCTTTAAGCCAGCGTCAACGTAGCGCCAGAATCTGGTTCTAACTGACGCTCATGCACCGCATGTGTATCCATTGCCAGTCCTGCTGGGCACTCGGAACACGCACGCGCTGCAAAAGCGCCGGCCAAAAGAGATTTAAAATGCTACGATGACGTCGGCCGAAAGCACCTGCCGATTTGCCTAGTGACAGTCAAGGCATGCCGCAAGTCGACCGAGTCGAGAGTCATGCTTTCCGCGCCGTGTGCGCATCGCGATAGTATGCCGTTGCAGCTGTACTAAATATGCGTGGTGCGTGCATGCACGCGTGAGTCGTAATACGTAGATCTTATTATTGACATGCGGCCTGCGGAAGAGTATGGAATTAGTTCTGTGCCTCATACTAGAGGCACACTGCACGCACATCGCTGCTGTAAAGCGAAACAGCTGAGTCGCGCTTGAATACCGCATTAAGTACTTGTTCACTTCACTGGGCTCATAGGTTTTTTCCTCTGATTGCGATTATACCTAAGGCGGCGGAGCTCTGCGTTTGTCGTTGTGGAAGGAATCTGTGCCATCGCCAAAACACCGTACTGGCACATTCCCGCGATGCGCTGTGAATTTCACAAGGCCGGCTCGCAATCTCATTCTTGCGCAGGTTGTTGCCGCATCAGAAGACAGCGCAGTAGTACCCAGATGACATTTATAAGCGGGCGCAGCGTGGACAGGTGCTTTTTGCATTTTAAACTCCCAGAACACTGCATTACAAGCAAGCGAGGCGCGTCATGGCAGTTCAACAAACAAATTATGGCGATTCTGAAAGCAAGGGTATACCGCCGAAAGCGCCTGGTGCGAGATCGGCGTAGCTTCTCGTCTACTAGAGGGGGAAAGAAGGGTGGTCGGCGCACGTGATAGTGCCTTAGCGGGCACCCAGTGACAATGCCGGATTCCCTGACAAGGCCCGAACTAAGAAAGCAATCGCATTAAAAAATCACAGCATATCCACAAAGTGCATGATGATGAGTGGGGATCTGTCTGTCCTGCCGTCCGTCCGTTCATTCGATTTTCCTGCCCGTTTCGTGCGTTGGTCTGTCAGGGCGCCCCTGTCTATCCGTCCGTCCCTCATAAGTGACACTCCAAGTACCACCATCTGCGCAATCTTTGCATTATATATTGCCACCATTGATAAACGAGCCACTGTGGCTCATACGCGTTTTTGGCCGCGAAGAAGAGAGAACATCTTCGTTGGTCTGGTTCAAGTGAACTCCTGGCTGCGGGTCTTGTTTTGTTCGTGACATTACTGGTGGAGACGCTGGGTACGTGTACTTCGGCTGTGTCGGCCATCGTGGAGACAGCTACATCTCCCAGAGCAAGAATCAGCCGACAGCTCCGTGACGCCTATCGCAACACCGAAAGGAAGGAGAGGGCCGAACAAGCCATATCCAGCACAAACCAACGGCCGAACGAACGTGTATCCATGTTTGTCGAGGACATGCTTCGACTCTTCAAGCGCGCGGACCCTGCCATGCCTGAGAAAAGAAGGTTCGCCATTTATGCGCGGAGTAAAGAACAGCTTTTCGCTGGGCTCGTGCGCAATCCACCGACGACAGCGCCCAGTTCATCAGTGAGGCAGCTACGATGAACGTACGCTGCAGCAGCGGTCGTCACAATACGAACGGCCAGATCCCGGGCCACCACATGCTCTATCGGCTCTGACAGCGAGAGACAGACCCTCGCAGACTTCATTCGAAGTATTGTTCGGGACGAATTGCGACAGCTGCAGGCAGTGGGATCCCATCCACCCGTGTCAGCCCTCGCGGATGTAATCAGACAAGAAGTCCGGCAGGCCGTCACACCCCTAGCCCCAATCGCACCGCCGATTCCCGAGGCCCCAGTCCTGACATACGCAGCGGCATTGCGATCCCCTGCGCCACCGGCTACAGATACTGCTATGCGGCCAAGGTACCAGGCTATGCAGCCATTTCACGACACTGCTTCAAGCCCACCTCTCGGCTCAAGTTTTCGAGCCCACCCACCTATCCGCCGTCCATCTCAAGACAAAGTGGTAGCAAGGCAAGCACGTGGCGTACCTCGGATAACCGTCCGCTCTGCTATCACTGTGGCGAAGCGGGTCACGGATACCGGAACTGTCAATACCGGCAACTAGGTCTCCGCGGCTTCCACCCTGATGCTCGATGCCCGCGCTACGGTGAGCGCCCCCGCGAAATTGAAGCCTATCTCACGGGCCAACGTACTCCTTCGACTATTCGGCACCACCAGTCGAGATCACCATCGCCTCGCCGGTCCACGTCACCCAGTTTGCCCTCATCGTCTTCCGCTCCTTTCAGGAGCCGGTCACCCAAGTCCCCGCAGGGGAAACTAGGAACGGCGACTTCTGGGGGTGAAGTCGCGGCCCGGCGAACTGTAAAAGACCCTCCTTCGACACAACGACCAGACGAGGGCGATTCCGGTTTTCCAGTGTTCTCCGACAGCAAAAAGATTGTTTCTGCCGAAATTGCCGTCTTCGTCGACAATCATGCTGTTAACGCCCTCGTCGATACCGGTGCCGACTATTCCGTAATGAGCGCAACACTGGCATCTGAACTGAGGAAGGTTATGACGCCTTGGCAAGGACCTCAGTTGCGCACGGCAGGTGGCCATCTGGTGACGCCTACTGGTATGTGCACGGCACGCATTCGAATACGTACGTCAACATTTGCGGGCTCTTTCCTCGTATTGCGCGTGTGCTCTCGGCCAGTCATTCTAGGAATGGACTTCCTTCGTGAATACGGCGCCGTCATCGACCTCCGTGAATTACTTGTGTCGTTCGAAGGATCCTTTTTGCGCTGCAACTGACAGTATGCAATTCCGGAAAAGAGCGCTCCGTGTTACCGACGATTCTCTGACTCTCCCACCTCGAAGCAGCCTCTTTGTCAAAGTAGAATTGGGACAGGACTTGTCTGACGCGGTAATTGCAGAGGCCAATTTGTCTCTCCTTATTTCACAACAAATCTGTGTTGCCCGAGGAATCATTCAGCCTAGCAATAGGCATGCTCACCTGCTGGTCACGAACTTCAGCGACGAATATCGCCACCTAACGAGACACACTGCCATTGCATATTGTGAAGAACTTGCCGATGCCGATGGTCCATCTACGTTAGCTTCATTTTCATCGAATGGCCACCCTGACGAGGCCTTCGTGAGCACTCTCGACGTAAACGAGAGACTACCTTCGGCTGAACGAGAAAGCCTTTTGCGTATACTCGGCTCATTTCAAGACTGCTTTGCCACTACGTCAAAGGTTAAACAGACACCATTTGCTCAACATCGTATCATCACGGAACCTACTGAGAGACCCATCCGACAACATGCCTATAGGTGTCGCAAAAAGAGCAAGATGCTATACGTGACCAAGTCCAGCAGATGCTTCAGGACGACGTCATTCAGCCATCGACCAGTCCCTGGGCTTCGCCAGTTGTGCTAGTAAAGAAGAAGGATGGTACGTTGCGTTTTTGCGTTGATTACCGTAACTGAACAAGGTCACCAAAAAGGACGTTTATCCTCTACCCCGGATAGATGACTCGTTGGACCGTATACGCAACGCTAAATATTTTTCCTCCATGGATTTGCGTAGCGGCTACTGGCAAATCGCAGTGGACGAGCGCGACCGCGAAAAGACGGCGTTTATTACTCCGGACGGTCTGTACGAGTTTAAAGTGTTGCCTTTCGGTCTATGCTCAGCGCCAGCTACTTTTCAAAGAATGATGGATACGGTTCTCACGGGGCTCAAATGGCAATCACGCCTTGTTTACCTTAATGACGTCGTGGTCTTTGCAGACACGTTTGAACAACACGTCCAACGCCTTTATGCAGTTCTTCAGGCAATTAGAACAGCGGGGTTGTCTCTCAAAGCCCGACAAATGTCATTTTGGATATGAAGAACTGAAGTTCCTTGGTCACGTTGTGAGCCATGCTGGCATCCGCCCAGATCCCGAGAAAACCCGCGCCGTTGCCACCTTTCCCGTGCCCCACAAATAAGCGCGACCTACGCCGTTTTCTGGGGCTCTGTGCGTATTACAGGCGCTTTGTCAAAAACTTCTCGAAGATTGCTGAACCCCTCAACAAGCTTACAAAAGACGGTGTCTCGTTTGTTTGGGGTCCCGATCAGTGCCATGTGTTCGACACCCTCCGAAACCTCCTCCAGGCTCCGCCTGTACTAGGTCATTTTGACGAAAGCGCTGACACGGAATTACACACTGACGCAAGCAACGTTGGACTAGGAGCGGTATTAGTTCAGTGGCAAAATGGCATAGAGCGCGTGATCGCTTATGCGAGCAGAACGTTATCCCCAGCGGAGAAAAAACTATTCTGCAACCGAAAAGGAATGCCTCGCTGTTGTCTGGGCCATAACAAAGTTCCGCCCATACTTGTATGGCCGCCCATTCAGGGTAGTTAGCGACCAACATTCCCTTTGTTGGCTCGCGAATCTCAAAGATCCCTCAGGTCGTCTAGCACGATGGAGCCTTCGGCTACAAGATTTCGATGTCACCATCGTCCACAAATCTGGGCGGAAACACACCGACGCCGACTGTCTCTCACGTGCACCGGTCGAAAATGCCAACACTGACCTTGAAGACGACGACACTTTTCTTTCTGCCGTATCAGCGACCAGCTTAGCGGAGCAACAGCGTCATGACTCGGAGCTCATCCCGCTCATTGACTACCTGGAAGGACGCAATTCCCACCTTCCCCGAAGCTTTGCGCGCTCACTATCTTCCTTTGTTTCCGTGATAGAGTGCTTTATAAAAAGAACTTTCATCCTACACAAGCTATGTATCTGCTTGTTGTGCCAACTACGCTTCGTGGTGACATTTTACGTGCGTGTCACGATGAGCCATCATCCGGACACCTCGGCTATACGCGCACGCTGCAACGGATTCAACGCTCCTACTACTGGCCACGTCTCGCGAAGACTGTGAAGCACTACGTTCGCACATGTCGCGACTGTCAGCGACGTAAGATTCCACCTTTACGACCAGCGGGACTACTGCACCCAATTGGCCCACCAAAGGCGCCCTTTCATCAGATTGGCATGGACTTGCTGGGGTCATTCCCCACGTCTTCGTCTGGAAACCGGTGGATTGTCGTCGCTACAGACTACTTAACACGCTACTGTGAAACCAAGGCACTTCCAAAAGCCACCGCAGCAGATGTCGCCCAATTTTTTGTTAACAGCATCGTCTTACGTCACGGTGCTCCAGCTGTCGTCATAACTGATCGTGGGACAGCTTTCACCGCAGAGATGCTGCAGGAAGTCTTGCGATTAAGTGGCACGGAACATCGTAAAACAACGGCTTACCACCCGCAAACAAATGGGCTGACTGAACGACTCAATAAGACAATTGCAGACATGCTGTCAATGTATGTGGACATCGATCACAAGAACTGGGACACCATACTTCCCTACGTAACTTTTGCGTATAACACTGCTGTTCAAGAAAGTACCGGTTTCACGCCTTTTCGCTTAGTCCACGGTCGTGACGTCACGACGATGCTCGACGCCATGCTCCTGCCCGACAACTTAGGAATATACCACACGGATGCCGCCAAACTCGCGCAGTGCGCAGAAGAGGCTCGTCAACTTGCTCGTCACCGCATTCAACGTAACCAAACCGCAGACGCGCGCCGCTACAATCTTCGCCACCGTGAAGTTATTTTAAGCCAGGTGATGAAGTCTGGGTGTGGACCCCTATCCGACAGCGTGGACGTTCCGAAAAGCTTCTTCGCCGCTACTTCGGCCCTTACAAGGTTGTGCGACGTCTCAGTGACGTCACTTACGAGGTTCTCCCACAAGGCAATTCGAGACGTTCCCGTTTCACCCCGCAAACTGAAGTCATTCACGTTTCACGTCTCAAACCATACTTTTCGCGCTGTGAATCGCCAGAGAGTGACTGACTTTATTAGTAACTTCGCGTCTTTCTTTTCGTTTCGTCCTTTCCTTACATTTTTCCTATTTTTCTTATTTCTCTAACTTTTGTCCCCACAACCAATTACGTTATTCCGCCTTACGCCATTCATTTTGCTCGCATGCTAATTTTCATCTAATTTTCTTTTCTTTTTTTGCCTTCATGTATAGCATCGAGACGATGCTTCTTGGGAGAGGGGGTAATGCCACCATTGATAAACGAGCCACTGTGGCTCATACGCGTTTTTGGCCGCGAAGAAGAAGAGAACTCTTCGTTGGTCTGGTTCAAGTGAACTCCTGGCAGCGGGTCTTGTTTTGTTCGTGACAATATATATATGTATATATATATATATATATATGAATATATATATATATATATATATATATATATATATATATATATATATAATATATATATATATATATATATATATATATATATATATATATATATATATAATATAGATATATATATATATATATATGTAACGTTCCATTTTTCGCCGCCCCTATTTCAGGGAATTGCGGCCCAACACTCGCTAAAACCTGGGAGGTTACGCCAAGCGAGTTCAACGTGGCAACGAGATAGGGCTCAAAGTGCGTCATTCAGATAGTAGTTTTATATGCGAAGCATTTCTTCACGAACTTCGGCGAGTTTGAGCGTATCTACATATCTATTGGAACCTGAACTTGCCAACGTTTAACGCTCGAACCTTATGTAGTGAGGCAAGTTTAGCTGTACTATTTGAGGAGCTGGAGGGTGTTAAATTGGATATAATAGTGCTTAGTGAGGTTAGGAGAACAGATGAGGCCTATACGGTGGTACAGAATGGACACCTTCTTTGCTATCGGATCTTGGCTGACAAAAGAGAAGTGGGAGTGGGGTTCCTAATTCACAAAAACATAGCTGGACATTGAGAAATACTATAGCATTATTGAAAGTGTGTTAGGTATCGTAATTAAACTCAATCAGAGATACAAGGGGACGCTGTTACAGGCTTACGCACCTACATCCAGCCATGATGACACTTCAGTTGAAAGCTTCTGTGAAGACGTGGAATCAGCAAAGAGTAAGGTAAAAACACCGTATACGGTGTTTTTACCTTACTCTTCGCTGATTTACTCTTTACGATATTGAAGTAACTAGAAGAATAAGAATGGGGTGGAGCACATTTGGCACGCACTCTCAAGCTATGACAGGTAGATTGCACTATCCCTCACGAGGAAGGTATATAACAGCTGTATCCTGCCGGCACTTAGCTACGAAGCAGAAACATGGAGACTTACAAAGAGAGTTCAGCTTAAATTGAGGACGACGCAGCGAGTAATGGAAAGAAAAAACATGGCAGCATATCCACGGAGTGAATGTTGGATAGTGGGCCAAAGCATCCGTCCGTCCATTCGTTCTTGCTTCCGTCCATCCATGCGTGCGTCTGTGTGGCCGCCCATGCGTCCATCCGCCCGTCCATGCGTGCATCTATTCGTGCTTCCGCACGTTCATTTTTGTGTCCGTCCCTGCTTTCGTCTATGCTTCTGCATCTGTCCATGCGTCCATCCGTCCGTGCTGCCATCCATGCGTCCGTTCATGTATCTGTCTGTGTGTCCGTTCGTCCACCTATTCAACACACCAACTACCACCATCTCGCAACTTTTCATCATATATTCCTCATATAGAAATACCGCCATCTAGCGGACATTCCAAGGACTGAACGAGGGGAGGTACACGCACACTTTCTTATGGCTTGTGCTTCTTGTCTACTTCCCACCTTTAACCACCTCGAGTTCATGGTAGATACTAGTTCACTCTATTCATTGCACTGCGGCTCAACGCTCGCTAAACCTTTCTAAAACCTAGGAGCTTACGCCCAGCGAGTATAAAGTAGCAACTCTTTCTTGCTTCTGTGCGTTGTTGAACATAAAAAATTCGCAGCACGCGCTTAACTAAAAGCAGAACTCTGCTTTCTCTCATTCCCCTTAGCAGCCATTGGCATGTACATTGAACACGGTCTTTTATTGTTCAACAACGCACAGAAGAAATCTCTCACTGGCACCACCTTGGAGGTCAAAATGTGATACTTGTTACACACTACGACTACTACTACGACAGCGAGGGACGAGCGGGTGCCGCTATCAGGATCCTCGCCCCTAAAGAATTGGCAGATCCCACGCACAGTGGGAATCGATGATATGGGAAGCACGAATGAGGAGGTTTGTTATGCCACTTTCAAATCACCACAACGTTAAGAGGTGGAAGTAAATTATGCCGTACCCGACCTCAGTGTCAGGATTATTATGTTTAGATGTGTCGTTTACCTTCGCCGTCTATTCACGTCACGTGTTGCCAAATTTAGTATATGCGGATGCAGCAAAACGGCCGCAAGAACCCTATGAGCATGGTATGTTGTCATGTTTTTTAATGACGCGCGTCTGATGATTATTATGTTTGCACTAGTCATACACCTTCGTCATTCATAGACGTCACGTAACACCAAATTTGGTATATCTGGACCTAGCGAAACGTCATTGAGTGCATCATTAAGGGTCTAATATACATTAACGTAACGTTTACGTGCGTGCACGCTGGACACAACGACGCTACGTTAGCAAAACGCGAGCACTCTATAGTTTGGCGCCAATCGCGGCCGGCGCGACCAGCGTCCGTCATCGCGGCCCGACGGCAACCGGCGCGATATGCGATGCTGCATTTGGCACCAATGCGTGACTCAGACAGCACTGCGTCTGCCTCTTTTCGAGACGGAAGGACGCCGGACGCAGTGAAATGCGCATGCGTCAAAGCAACGCAGCGTGCGCCTGCGAGTATATGGCAGGACCGGTGCCTGGCGTGGCAACGCCAGCGTGACACGACGAAACGAGCACCAGCGCGCATGCACGCCTGGTCACGTCGAAGTGTATTGGCGCCTTGACTGTGGCATGTAGTCATGTTCTCATATGACACGCATCTCATGATTATCATGTTTACACCAGTCACATACCTTCGTCATCGATTGACGTCACGTAATACCAACTTTGGCATATGTGAAGCTAGCAAAACGGCCGTGAGGGCATCATGAGTGTAGCATGTAGTCATGTTGTTACATGACACGCATGTCGTCACTATCATGTTCGGATGTGTCATTTAACTATGCCGTCCGTTCGCGTCACGTAATATCGAGTTTGGTAGATGTAAAGCTATCAAAACGACCGCGAGCGCATCATGAGCGCATCTTGTAGTCTTGTTGTTTTATGACACGCATCTCATGTTTATCATGTTTGCTGCAGTATCATACCTTCGTCACCCACTCACGTTCCGTAATACCAAATTTGGTATAAGGAAACTAGCAAAACGGCTGACAGCGCATCATGAGCGAGCCATGTAGTCATGTTGTTACACTACACGCATGTCATAATTTTCATGTCGAGGTCTGTCGTTGGTGTTTGTCATGCAATAATGCCATACCAGTTTTGCAACATGCCATGTGAACGAAAACACCGCAAGAGCTGCAGGACCATGAAATGTAAATCATGACATTCATGATACGCATGTCATAATTTTCATGTTATGCCTAGACAAGTATGTTCTCATACAGTCAAGTTATGTCACACCAAGTTGGGTATCGATACCATTATCCAAAAGGCCAGGAGAACTGAAAGTCGTAGGTGGCTAGATAGATAGATAGATAGATAGATAGATAGATAGATAGATAGATAGATAGATAGATAGATAGATAGATAGATAGATAGATAGATAGATACGCTCAAAGTCACCTAAGTTCGCTAAAAATGCTTCGCATTTAAAATGGTAGGTGTAACCTTCAGAGAAAGAAGAGAGCCGAGTCGATTAGGGAACAAACGGCGGTCAAGTATATAATAGTTGAAATTAAGAATAGGAAATAGACATAGGCCGGGCGTGTAGCGCGTAGACAGGACAATCGCTGGTCATTAAGTGTAACTAACTGGATTCCCAGGGAAGGCAAGAGGGTCAGGGGGAGACAGAAAGTTAGGTGGGCAAATGAGATTAAGAAGTTTGTGGGTATATATTGGCAGCAGCAAGCACTGGACCGGGTTAGCTGATGGAACATGGGAGAGGCCTTTGTACAGCAGTGGACGTAGTCAGGCTGATGATGATAATGATGATCTATCTATCTAGCCGCCTACGACTTGTAGATCTCCTGGCCGTTTCGATAATGGTATCGATACCAAACTTGGTATGGCGTAACATGTCCATACGAACAACATATTTGACTAGTCATAAAATGAAAATTATGACATTTATGTCATGAATGTCATGATTTACATTTCGTGGTTCTGCAGCTCTTGCGGTAGTTTCTTTCGCGTGGCATGTTGCGAAACTGGTATGGTATGACATTAATGCATGGCTAACACAATCGACAGACCCTAACATGAAAATTATGACATGCGTGTCATGTAACAACAGGATTACATGCCAACGCTCATGATGCGATCGTCGTCGTTTCGCTAGCGTCACATATACCAAATTTGGTATTGCAGTACGTGAACAGATGGTGGATATATGTGACTGGTGCAAACATGATAATATTGAGATGCGTGTCATGTAATAACGTGACTACACGCGGCGCTCATGATGCGCTGGCAGCTGTTTTGATAGCTTCACTTATACCAAATTCGGTATTACGGGACGTGAATGGATGACGAAAGTATGATACTGGTGTAAACATGATAAACAAGAGATGCGTGTCGTGTACCAACCGACTATATGCCACACTCATGATGCGCTTGCCACACTCATGATAGCTTCACACTCATTGCCACACTCATTGCCACACTCATGATGGCTTCACATATGCCACATTTGGTAATACTTGACGCCAATGGATGATGAACGTATCTGAATGGTGGCAACATGATAATCATGAGATGCATGTCACGTGAGAACATGACTATATGCCACAGTAATGGCGCCAACAGACTTCGACGTGACGCAGTGCTCGTGCTCGCCGGCGTTCATTTCGTCGCGTCACGCCGGCGTTGCCACGCCAGGCAGCGGTCCTGTCATTTACTCGCAGGCTCGCGCTGGGTTGCTTTGACGCATGCGCATTTCAGCGTGTCCAGCCTCCCTCCGTCTCGAAAAGAGCCAGACGCAGTGCTGTCTTAGTAACGCATTGGCGTCAAATGTAGCATGCCGCAATTTGCGCCGGTTGCCGTCAGGCCGCGAGCACGGACGCTGGTCGCGCCGGTCACGTAGGGCGTCCGACCATAGAGTGCTCGTGTTTTGCTAACGTAGCGTCGCTGTTGCCAGCGTGCGTGCGCGTCAACGTTACGGAGTATATTCCTGCTATCCACGTCAATGACGTGGTGCGCATCAGGCCAACCCTTTGGGTGGTGTGGCCGCGGAGAGATTAATGTTGCTCCCACGTAGGCAAACTCCTGGCTAGCATGCACGCTACTGCCGCTATTCCGTATCTATCATGACACTGTGCACGGATTTGTGTTGCCGATGCAAAGCACGTTTTCTGTCCGAATTTTATATAAAGGAAGACCCGCAACCACATGAATTTGAACTCTTTTTTTTTGCAACCCTATCTGAGTACTGGAGGAAACAATCTCAATACGGCAGCCAGTCATCGAATTTGGTCAATGACTTCAAGGGAGAAGCTGCTTCAATATTTAAGGTTCACGTAGATCATTCTAGAATGTTTCAAGAAAAAAATTCTTTCCGGACATGCAAATTTCCACGTAGGTGCCTTGTTCGAAATTGTAAAACTTGTCGCTGTCAAGGACATCATCAGGTGGATGACGTGAACGCTGTGTCGTAGTCTTTTTTGTGCGTTTCTTTGATTCGAAAGCTGCCACGACCGCAACGAGTGAATTGGGACGTCGAAATCCTCCTCGTAGACGACGTTGACATTTCGTACGCTGTTGGTATATTGCTTTCTGACAACGCGTCCTGTCGGATTTGACGCTGAAAATGCGTTTAAGATTCCTTCACACGTCGAAGGGAACTGTTGCTCCTGGGAGATGCGTTCAACATATTAAAAAATATGGAAAGAAGGTGGAAGGAGTGGGTTGGATGGGTATTAGTATTTTTATACCACCTCTATTGTTTCAACATCAAGCCAAACTAAATTCAACAATACATCACTACATGACAGTGTGAAATGGTACCACTGTGCGCCGAAGAAAAAAATCCAATGATCGGAAGCAATTTTCGGAGAATGCGATTTTCGCTGAAGGCATGACACTAACAATGACGGCAAGCTTAACCTCTTTGCTTAGATCAAGTGTAATGGCGTCACGTGATGGGGGCGGAAATTTTGTGTATCGCACTTTTTAGTCAGGAAAATGCGCATCAGTGCACTCACCTCAGTGATGCGACACTAAAGATTGAGCGATGCAGAAAACGTCACTGGTGGAACTAGCAACGCAAGTGCATCACAGAAGAAATGCACTTCACAACAATACATTCCAACAACACGTCTATTCGGGTGTGGATAATGTGTACAATAGCCGATGGTTGAATAGATAATGTATTGTGTTGGTGGTGTATGGTTGAAAGGCAAATACAGAGAGTACTTTCAAGGGACTTTACTCATGCTGACCAACAAGCTCAGTTTTTATTTTTGTCAGTGTTTTTATCTGACAAACCTTTAAACGAAGATAATGCCATCATTATGCTAACTAAAAAATGATAACTTAAACAGATGCTGTAATTATCTGTGTGTTCACTAAGGCTAGACATGAAGTTTCATTTTTCGTTCACTTTTTAATGCACGGAACTCCATTTTTGGCGACGAACAGAACTTTTTAGGAAAAAATGGCGAAATATTTTTCAAAAATTGGTTTTCTCGAAACAAGCAAAGAATTGGCAGTTTTAGTTGAAAAGTAATGAGCAGGTCACCTCAGGTAACCCCAGACTAGTAGGATCTAGTGGTCGCTGTGGAAGTACAGCTGTTCATGATTTAGAGTTCTCAGCGTTATCTTCGCATACAACATGCTCTCCTTCACTATCAATGTAATAAGAATAGTACGTATTTTTTTATCTAGCGTACCTAGCGCACGATGACAGGCAGGAAAATACAAATGTAACATGACATTTTGAAGCCAAAATGACATAGTGCCATCTTTTCCAGATCACCAAATGCTTCAAATACGCGCCATGCGAAATCCGACATGTGGGGCTCAAGTGTTTCAAGAAGAAAATATGAAGATTAGATGGCTAGCTGTGGTGGCTGTCATGTTGGGGGAATCAAAACTTTGCGAATTGGGTCACGTGGGCCATAATCGGTAAATACTCCAAGTTCTATAGTAATTGCAGAATATTTTATCTAGCATAATTTATTGCTATATTTTGATCGTTTTGACCAGCTCAGATAGCTTGAGCAATAGCTTAAATAAAAATGAAGAATAAGCATAAAGAGTTCAAATTTCTAGAACTTGAAAAGCATGATCAGGTCGTGTCACAAAACTGAAATATGTAAAAGAATTAACATTGTTGTTCTTGTCAGTTGCTTAAAGTTTGTGTGAGTGAAAACGTATTTCACACGTGGAGACACAACTTTAGCAAGTACAGACAGACAACCAAGCCAAGTTCATGGAACTTTATTTGTAGTATTTATGAGAAAAACGAGAATAAATAAACTGAACAAAACGACAGTTTGCTGCCAACAGGACCAAGCCTGAATTTAAAATACCGTGCGTGATGTTCTATAATATTTCCAGGACACAGGTTGTCCTTCCATCCACTTTATGTGGCATAATGATTGTATATGTCGAGTGGCTTACATCTGAGAGATTATGTAATGATGTAATGCTCAAATATATTGAAGGTACCTAACAATAATGATGCCTGTATCTCACTTAATTTTATTTTGCTATTCTCTTTGTAGGTGCTGGCCCGTACGTCTGCCTATCTAAGTTTTATATTCATGATAATTAAGCACTTTTATACTTAGGCCTATGCGTCTCCATGATGATGATCAAGATTTTGCTTCCCTTAAGAGCACGTGCTCGGAAAAAATCATAAACCTAGAATAATGTCATTGAACGTACGGATATATTCTGAAAGGAAATTTAACTAAAAAAAACGACAGTTTTTTCCGCGCATAGTTGTTTTTTCTAGCCTCTATAATTTTCCATATTTCCAGTAAATGCAATTTAATAATGAGAACAGCGTGAAATTTCAGAAATATAACGACTCACTGTTCTCCTACTTCTTCCAACATTGGCGCCTTTTATATCTACTAATGACATGGGTTCTTCACAAATTTGCTGCTCGATATTTTATTATTAAAATTCACAAAACAACAAAAGAACTAAGTGGGAAGAACTCGTAATAACGCACGCATGCGTTGGTATAAAAAAAAATGCGGCACAAGATACGCTGCAATTTCAATGCAAAAATTGCGCAAAAGCGTATAAGAAAAAAATACCCGTGACAAAGACACTGCATAGAAATCGCATAGATAATATAACCTTGATACAGAAAATCAACGCATAAGGGCGCGAGTTCCCTCTTGGGAAGAATATCAAGCGAATGAAAAAAAAATTGAGGGGCCCTTAAGCTTCGCCTTCAAGAGTTGAACGCAGTAGCGAATTCCGGCCTCTCAGCCATCCTTCAACCGCTAAGTGCATACTTAATAATATGTTTTGTTACATACACCCGGACGCACACAAACACGCACAGAGTAGATTGGACCAGCGCGCGCTATTATCGCTGAATGGGCTCGTTTCGTCGTAACACCTGTTGAACAAAATGCGTTAAAGGAGCCCTGAAACTCTTTTTCAAGTAACAATAGAATGAATCCATTAGAAGAGCTTATTGCCTCACAAATTCAACGACAAAAAAGTTTCATGAACTCGTCGAGTGCGAGTGGAGTTACAAAGGTTTGTCACATGCTGCAATTGCATTATCTCTTCTCTCGTCCCGACAAAAGTGCCGGAAGCTAAGCAGGGAGGGGTGGCAGGGCAAATAAACCACCGCACCTCATGCCCTTTGGCACTTTTTTTTCTTCTAATGCGCGGCTTTCTCAGTGTGATCGCGCGCGCACACGTGGACAAGTTGCGGCCTCCCGCGGCTATCTCGGTAAATTGATTTTTCGGTCACAGATTCACAGACAATTTTTCGCTTACAACCAATGGAACCGACGCTGGTGGCGGGTTTTCTGCGACATGAGCTCTCTAACGCTATCGCGCTAAAACATGCCCTACAGGCAAAAGCTAAAGGCGTAACAACCTTTAGTTTTAAATAAGAAGATTCGCTGGGACGAAGGAAAGTCGGCAGTTACAATGCTATTGAACACGATCGTTGTGCTAAAGGGTTTCGTATTAGCATGCCAGATCATATAACGTTTTAAAGGAAAGCAGCGTCAGGTAAACTGTGACCAATAATAGACTGATTAAGGATGGAAGAAAGCCTGCTGTGGCTATTCTTACGTGTGCGTGAACGGAGCTTGTCAACTGAACCTTAACAATATGAAGGAGCATGGTCTGTATAGAGCCACAAACCAGAGCCTTGCTTGATATTCCTGCCGTTTTTCGTTGCGCCATAATTAAAGCATACAGTGTTTCGCTTTTCTCGTAGCCATTCTGCATGTTACATTGAAGTAAATTAATATATTGCTTGGTGGTAAGAGGATTTTATGAATATGTCTGGTCGGTCATGACAAGAATACCGTGAAAACCTTCTTGCGTACATGGTAAACCCCTTTCCTTCATACATGTGTGACAAATACACGTATGTTATCGGTTGTGAAACCCGGGTATGCGCCAAAAGTTTTTGCCAAACTCTATTTTCGGACGAAAGGCGCGAACATTGGTAATCTAAATGTGAGAGAGTTAAAAAAAAACTGACACCGGCTGCGTTGGCACAATGAACGCAAATAATGAATATCAGATTTTCAGGCGAAATAAAACTCAGGCATGCTGCATGGCAATGATGTATTCTACAATAGAGTAATACCAGCTCTCGAGAATACTCTGGAAAAAAATTCATACGAAGGCAAATTGTTGAAGAAACGCCTATTCTGGTGGCTGTGCTCGCTATCCTATTTTTTAAACATCACAGATGTACTCCTCTGATCTGTTTTTACAAACTATGAACATGAAAAGGCGACACGTCCGGCAATGATAGTCGTATACTTAGGTGCCACTGTAGTTGGTCTACGTAGTACTAGCCAGGGCCATCATCCTCGCATGCACAAGCGCTACGTATCATCGTAATGTTTCTGGTGCTGGTAGTACTTCTGTCGCTTTTGGCATCGATATGCCGCTGTAAACTGCTGGTCGTATAAAACATACGTGACTGTTCAATATACACCTGCGCGAACAACGTTTTTACGTATCCTAGACGTCCATATTTTCTTTGCGTATCCTTAGCGTCAATATGTTCTACGCCTCCACCCGGCAAACATTCGTCACTAAAATAGTTCTTTGCGTGTTCTACGTTCTGTCGCGCTGTTGGGTTCTGCTGTAAGCATTCGATCAATAATGCTTCACTTAAACTTTGTCACCCCCCCCCCTTCTTATGCAATACCCTGCTGAAGGTCCGTAAATTTTAATAAATGATGATGATTTAGTAAGGTTTCACATAATAAAATCAATTACGCCCCAGTCCTTCTCTGCGAATGCTTCACATAACCCCAGTGTACGAGCAATCTGCCGAATTTTTTTTTCACACTTAAAAGTTTCGCAATACCACTGAAAACATTGATCACAAGATGAAGTTACATGACAATCATTGTTCGTTAATACCAAACTGCAGGCACACTAGAGATTCCAAACTTTCATTTTGCTGGAAGTAGTAACTTATCCATAATTAAAAGAAATATTTTGGTTGTCACTCTTCCAGTCGATGGTAAAGAAACGGGAATTGTATACTCTACCTCCAACATTGCCTGACCCAATCTTGTTCTTTCCGTAGCGTTGGAACTAAAAGAACGTTTTTATGGCATCTATAGTAATTAAAGCTAAGGTAGCTCACTCTTGAAGGCGTACGTTCTATTTCCTCTCGCGCACCCATATTGCAGGCGCATTAAAAGAATGCTACCTGAATAGGAACCAGTAGAATAGAGGCCTAATTAGGTCTTTAGAAAACGCACTGACTTTTCGTACAGTCGCCAACCATGTGCATTGTGGGGTGACGGAGCGTGTGACGGCATGTCTCAGTCAATGCTGAGCTGAGATAGAAATTAGTGAGGGGGCACTGTCTGGTATGTATTGTGTACTCCTTCACCTGAACCGTGAAGGTAGGCGTGCAAACACGACTACAAGAGGCGAGATGAATGTAATACAAAGGCCGCGTATACTATTTTCTTTTCGTATTTGCATTCTCTCCAGGGATACATTAATGACTTCTTCATAAGTAACGCTGTTAGCTCCTGGATTTTTGTGATCAAATTTTTTTATCTGTTATAAAACATTCCATTTGCTTATACTTTCAATTCACTGTGAACATCACGGCGGCGAGTCAATGATGGTGATTCAAAGTAGCTGTCACTGTTACAACTAATCTTAATAATAATGATTACTCTGCCTGCTAGAGTGCCAAAATTCAAGTTCTATAGCGTATGAGAAACTAAAAAGAGTCATCCATTACATGAAATAATTGAATGCTTGCTTGGGTACATTTCATGGCAGTATTGGTTTGATGGCAATGTTGGAAGAACACATATTGTTTTTAATTTATAAGTACTGCAGGCCCTATCAGGTACCAAGCGCGAGTTGGTACAAAAATGTCTGTGAGAAACGTAACAAAAATTAATAAAAGTTACAAAAGTTACGAAAATGTGCAACAAGAATGGGGAAATTAATACATATATAGCAATACAAAAATACAACAATTCGCAGCAGCAATCAGAAACATAAGCAAGATATAATAGCATTTCTTTAAATCAAGTGATAGATTCTTGACGAGATGGGTGAACGGTTGTGTTGTGCCAGCATTTCTCCCGGTAACTTGTTTCATGATGCAAGAGAATGAACAAATAATGAATACTGATGTATATTGAGGTGACTGAATGTTTGCTAACGGTCTTGTTACAATGAATATGATCAAAGCACATGGGTGGGCAGGTTATCTAACAATCGCGTGGTATTTTTAAGTGACCATGGTATAGCTGATAAATGAATTTAAAAACGAGAAACTATTCTAGGATGAGCGAGTTTCTTTAGCTTTGCCCTCTCGCGAAGGGAAGATATGCTCTCGAAACGAGAATAGCTTGAATAAATGAACCCCAGAGTCATGTTTCGCCCCCTCTCTGTTTTTTAAAATAAATATTTCTGATACGGAGACTAAACCAGGACTGCATGCTATACCTTGGGCCTGATAAGCGCTTTGTAAGCTGTTAGCTTTACAGAGGGTGAAGTATGACTTAGCTGGCGTTTTAAAAATGCTAACTTTTCCAGCGCCTTGCCACAGATTTTGTCTCTACGGGGTTCCCAATTTAAATTACCTGTGAGCGTGACACCCAGATATTTTTCTTACACAGTCTTTTCAACACACACGTTATTAATGGTATAATAAAATGTATTTACAGTTGTTTGTTCGTAATTTTAATGAATGCCGTTTTTTTATGCGTTTAGCTTCAAGCCCAATTCCTTACACCAGGTGTGAATCAAGTGCAATACATCGTTAGGACTGGCTTGATAAAAAGCCTGATTATTGCTGGCATAAAAAAACACAACCATCCGCAAAAAGACGGATTTTCACAAGTGACTAAACTGAAAAATAAAGATGATTTTTGTACACCAAAAAATAATAATGGTGCAAGCACTGACCCTTGCGGCATCCCTGAGTGTACATCTGATGTTTCAGAAACGCTCTCATCAACCATCACGTATAAAGAACCCCAGGTGGTCAAAATTTCCGGAGCCCTCCACTATGGCGTCTCTCATAATCATATGGTGGTTTTGGGACGTTAAACCCTATATATCTATCAATCAATCATTCAATCAACCATCACGTATTGGTTCCTTGTAGACAAATATCATGTAATCCAGCGGACAATATTGTGGTCAATACCAATTGTGTACGGATTCGTAACTAAATCATCATGCAGCACTACATCGAACGCTTTAGAAAAACCAAGAACACTGCATCAATCTGGCCCTTAGCATTCAGTGAAGTTACAAAATCACGAGTTATCTCGGCTAGCTCAGTTGAAGTGGTTAAGCCAAACCTAAATACATGTTGGTTGTCGTGAAGCAGTTTATTATCTTCCAGATGTGTCATAATCGTGCCCTAAATATTATGTGTTCTGATGGCGCTTGGTTGCTCATCGGCCGATACTATTGCTTACTGCCTCCAATTGTCTTAAGCATTTCTTCTTCCTGTGCACTTTTATATATTATTCATCATCCCTTGCATTATTCGACATAAGGTCCGTAGTTTGATTACCTTCGAAAGCGTTCGAAGACTTTTATATGTGGGGTTCAACATCCCCAAAATACCATATGACTATTATAAACGACGTAATGGAGGGCTCCAGAAATTTTGACCCCATAACGTGCATCCAAATTTGAGCACACAGGCCTACAGCATTTTCGCCTTCATAGAAAATACAGTATTCACAGCCAGGATTCGATCCTGCAACATGCAGGTCAGCAGCCGAGTACCTTAGCCACAAGACCACCGCGCCGAGGCGCAAGCGTTAGAAGACGATAAAGTATCTACAGCTATGATCTGTTCGCGCAGGGCTCCCTTTTGTTTCCCCAAACAAAAGGGATACTGTGCAGATAAGCTTTGTGATGTTTATTGAGTACAGCCCTTTCACCTTGGTCTATGTAAAGAATTAAGATGGCAATAAAGAGCGGTGGACTTGGGAATGGGAAATAACTACACACCAGAGCGCTAAATTATTAACCATTGTCATATTTCTTGGAAACGCAATATATATCCAGAAGCCTTTGGCGTTGCGCAGAAAGACATAATATATACACTATATTTGCGCAGTGTTAATCAAAATGTCTGCCCGCCGCATGATTCGTGCAACGCCTCCTCTATTTTATGAATGACAGCCAAAGGCGTCCGATCCAGCTGTTTGCCACCTTCTCCACACGCCCTTTCCTTCTCTCGCCGATCGCCTAGCCTTCACGCGTTCTCTGTGGTGATAAGGGAGGGAACCCCTCATGCAGTGCCTTAAGATGGAAATCATATGAACGAATTTTTCGCTCAATTGTGTACAGATCGGTGGGGCAATGTATTGCATTCTTTGTGTCAACAATGTTAACGTTAACGCTGCCTCTGTAAAATTTACGCTTGTTAGATAGCGTGTTTCTGTACATGGCGCTATACGGGCAATCAACGGAGAAGCGTCACTGCAACGCCACTGCATGCGCCAACTTTTAGAGTGCCGTGATACGGGGACGACATTGCTTCGAGCCACAAAAAAGGAGCATGAAGAAACAAATTTGACAGATGTATGTTATTGGAGTGGGAAACACGTATATCGCTCTTGCGTGGGAAATTGCTCTCGGAAGCACGTGTTACGCAAGTAGCGCGTAAAAATAATCGGCATATTTAGAATAGCGCACCGTGAGCCCCTGCGGTGCGGTTGCTGCCACTGCGCATGCGTCGTAACGCGAGTCGGCGTTCGCGTTCGCGGACCCATGCAAAAAATTCGAAATTGCGTGCGGCGATGGCGGCCCGCATGTGGCCCGCAAGCGCTGGTTCGAGGCTACAGTGTCACTGCGATCGTGCGTTGCGGATTGCAGTAGGGCAAACGCTATTCTAAATCTGGTATGGCGCCCCCTACGCCCGCAACGCCCGCAGCGCTTGCAAACGGTATTCTAAAACTCCCTGATGTAGCGTGCGTCACGTCCCGACCAATCCCTCAACTAAGGCGGACAGTCAGCTCCCGTTGATTATCGCGCGTTTGCACTGGCATTGAAAGAAATGAAAGAGGTGGTGCTTCGGAAAACCGACGATATCAGGTTTTAAAACAAGCAACTTATTTTACAGTTGGGGAGTGAAATTGATGTTGCACTAACGTAAGCATTTCTATATATGTGACTGTGCTACAGTTCGATAATCAACCGGCCTTCTTGCTGTGTGGGCGTTTTCAACACCCCTAGAATTGGCTGAAAACTGCATGCTTTGCAGTGCTGGGTGACTGCGTACGCCAATATGCGTGCTGTCATGGCCGGTCGTTTAGGCTGCCACTGGCTTGGCCGATCTAGCAACATACAGACGTGAAAGCAATCTGGTATACTACGAAAAGAAGTTACGTTGTCGATGCTGCTTTGATGTGTTTCTTTGTTTGTTTGGTGCAAGCACAAGGAGGTGGATCGGACGTTAAGCATAGTAACTGTGTGCACTTCGTGGCTAGGCTGGACTAGCACGAGCTCTTGCTTGTCAGCTTTTGCTTTATGAGCACGTCGGTAAGTGCGTCATCGGGTATTTCTCAAGCAAGTCATTGCACCGTTTTCTGAATGTCTATCGGGACGTTGTCCACGCACTTGACCTTTGATTCCATACTGCATGCCCGTTGCTATGCGTTAAATGTCTGATGCTCATGAACGGAAGCTGCGAGCCGTATAATCGCTGCTTCTCCATATCTAAACCTCGGGGTAGCTTGCTGTATGCGTAGACGTTAACAATTCATGCCGCGATTTCGCCTGTATACGGAGGAGGAGCTTGTTGTAGACATGGCCGCTTCGCCGCTGCTTCCCTCTTGCTTCTTTGGTAGCTTGGTTTCTGCGTCTGCGTTGCCTGTCATGGGTGCGAGTGCGTTCACGTCCCTTTTCATCCATGGCATAACGAGAATATTGGTTGGATGATTGCCCTTATTAACTTCCCAGACCCTTATTAACCTGCCACGGGGAATCGGCCTTGAATTGGGCGGTGCCTTGTTATAGAAAATAATTTGTTTATAATCGCGAACATTATTTTATGTAAACAAATATGGTTTCATGTGCCCTCCTTGCTATAATCTCTGATTAGATTGGCTGCATTGTTATATTATAAATAAATAAATGACAAAAGGTTTAGCATTACTTTTTAAATAAGTCATGAGTTTGATTCCTGCGACAAAAAGAGAAAAAAAAACTAACGTTGGTCGAGACTATGCTTGATTTGATAACATTTGCATTCAAATCGTTTCGTATAATGTAGGAAAGGGCTGACGGTCTCGCAAGTGGTTCTGTGGCTAAAACCGAGCACGGTATATAGCATTAAAGAAAAAGAAACACCAGAAGGGGTGGATTTAATCCCTTCCTTTAGAGAAGGTCATCAACAGGTCTTCGAGGGATGAAGCTCCTTACGCCGTGGGTCGTACGTCATGTGTCGTCGTAGTAGCCAGTTGCATTGCAATGCATGTAAATAAAAACAATGTCACAGTATATCCACGGAGTGATTGATGATAAGTGAGGAATGCGTTCGTTCATCCCTACGTTCATCCGTCCATGTGTGCGTCCATCCGCACATCTATTCATCCGTCCGTCCGCGCGGGCGCCCG
Organism: Rhipicephalus microplus; assembly: GCF_013339725.1. Taxonomy (NCBI): domain Eukaryota; kingdom Metazoa; phylum Arthropoda; class Arachnida; order Ixodida; family Ixodidae; genus Rhipicephalus; species Rhipicephalus microplus. The sequence continues at coordinate 128,341 of NW_023611115.1, forward strand.
TGCGCCCGTCCGTCCATCTACTTCGCCTCACTCCTCATCATTCACCTCTTGAATATGCTGTGACTTTTTTCATTATAGGATGATTTTTTGGGTGCGTTGGTTCATTATGAAATAGTTTTGAGCGCTAATAAGCTTCTCGGCAGGTGTACCAGAAAACAAGACGCAGCTTAACTCTAATATTGCGCGAATATTCATGCCACCAAAGGTAGAATATTTTTCTAAAAGACCTCGTATATTGGCCTCCGCCGCACTTTGCTACCGTCTGGTTTCACACCCTCAGCGCGTTCATCGTCCGCCTTGTGGTGCTTACGACAACCAGATGTGCGCGTTGTCATTCCAGGAATAAAATTTACGAAATTTCTTTCTACCTTGACCTCGAAGCAAGCAGCTCTGAATTGTTTGCCCAATTTTTATGCTGACAAATTTTAGGTATACACGAATGACCCTACCACCCACAGTAGCTCCACCAGCGCCATTGTCAAAGCATCGCGACACATCAACATCACCTACAAACTTTGTCAAGTGAGCAAGTCGACTGGTTCGAAGATTGCTACCATGCGAGGTGCCGTCGAATACATAAAGCAACGATCGGCCAATCGATGGGAAGTATGTTTCGACTCCAAGGTGGCTCTATACAGTGTCTTTTGTCGGCACTTCGTCGTGGGTCGTACGAACAACTCTTGTGGGAGATTAAAGAAATGTTGAATTAAATGACCGAAGTAGGATGAAATGGTGTGTTTCAGTGCATACCAAGTCATTGTGGTAACTCCCGCCACGACCTCGACGATGAAGCAGCCGAAAATGCACTCGTGCGGAGAAACCTTGTTTCTATACATTTCTCTATAAGACCGACATTGCTAGATACTTAACTAAGCCGGCGCAAAACTCACATTCCAGAAGTGGCAATCGTCAGAGTTCGTACATCATCGACTTTATTCTCTCGACGCATCTGTACGACTGTAGATAACCCCTGGCGTTTCCTGGGAGGAAGGTACAGTATTGTGCCGTCTGCGTCTGGGCGTAGCCTTCACCAATGCCTATTATAGCATATTGGAGAATAGGGCCATCCCGCCGATGATATTCGTAAAAAATCTTGTTCAACCACTATTTCACGGCGGTTTAGGCAGCGTGCAAGAGTGACAATTCCTTCGAGGTACGAAGTATAGCCGCTGCCTCGACTTGACACTGATGCCACGATGCAAGTTCGAAAGTGCCGTGGTTCACTGATATCGAAACCCATCGCAGCGATCATTTTCCAACTTATGTCATAATCGATGGCCAAGAGATTTGGTTCTCGCTAGTCTCTCGGTATATTGACTGGACACTTTATGAAGATTAAATGGAGGGCACGTTCAGGTATGATTGCTCGTGTAGGCTAGAAGTTACTGCCGATGCACTGCAAGATTGTACGTGCCGTTTCACACACTAACTGAAGAATGCGGAGGTTGACATGGAATCAGAAAGGCTTCGGGCGTTACGTAGAGGCACTGAAAGAAGGTACTGGTGTACCAAGTTGCTTCTTCATCACAGAGTAGCAAGGCGTATGCAGGAAAAGATGCAGAGCAAAATAGAAACGCTGCAGTATCGAAGATAAAAAAATCTTCTGCTGGTCACTTGACAAACGCAAGCCACTCTCTGTTTTATTGAGAACTCTGAAGGGTCATAATTCATGTGCCCAGCGATGTCCACTACGGACTGTGCTAACAAAAGAACCCAGGTAAGCAATCATGTACTGGAATTATATAAATGCTTACGACGATTATGCCGTATTCATATATCACTAAAGTCACTCTGGAGTCTACTCAGCTTCACTTAGACCACGTCGTGAGTATGAAAACGAGTGAGGTAGGTTGAGAAAAAATTCAATTACCTGAAGTCCCAGCGAGCCCACTTCAATGAGCATGAATCTAAGCAAACTTAAAGAGCAAAATACATTTCAAGTACAGAGAAAGAAAGAGAGAGAGAGAGAGAGAAAACATATATGATTCCTCCGTCTTAGCAATCGGTAAGCCACGATGTAATATGTGTCCTTACAGAGGCTGCTTAGTGTTTACTATACAGTGATACAGGAGAGCTTGCAAATTACCTATTCATGTTTGACAACTATATCACCGCTTAACGTGGATGAATTCATGTTGACGCTTCATACATCTCCATCGCGAGGACTAACGTACATCATAAATGCTTCAATAAAACCTTGTAGTCATAGATACTTGTGGTAGCTGAAGTAAATGGCGAGAAAGAAAACAGAGAAAGCTATGTGACAGCCAGAATAGTGTGACTGATTGAATTTGATTGGAATTTGAGCTAAGATTGCCTATTGGCGCCATGTTGGAGCTGTTGGACTTCACTGCCCAACCAAAGAGAAACGCGATGCACGTCTTGATCTCCCTCTGACGGACTGCGACTGTTCGCGGGGCGTGCCAAAGTGGGAACGCGAACTTAAAGCATTGTGAAGCCAGGGGGTGGCGTCACAATGATTTTTTTGTGTGTGTGAATACATGCTATGAGCGACGCTGACGCTTGGAGGAAGGTGGCCACCAGTGGCTGTATTAAGGCGTTGACAAAACTGCATTTATGCAATTGGGAATGCACCGAATGGGAGAGGAAGTTAGGAAGATTGCGTTTTAAGAACTAATCGTGAATGTCACTGCCATGATGCATTACTGCACTTTGCCTAGAATGGCGTCGAAGGGCAGCGGTAGGTATAAAAGGCGTATTTTCAACGCTTGCGAAGCGTGTAACTCTGGTGCAATGGGTAGTGCACCCGGCTTCTGTTATGCAGACCTAAAGATCGTTGGTACGACTCCCGTTGACGGAAGTGTGTTCTACTGACCGTTCGTATTTTTTCGGCGTCATTTCCGTGACGAAAATATGTCACTAAAGCCTTAGTGGACACCGCCATATAACACTTTTGAGGTAGAAGAAAGAGAACAAATCAAAATGTATATTTTTCTGAGATAAAAAGTTTTTAATGGAGGTGGCATTCAAATATGCATACTGTCGACCCAAAGGCACCCATCTTATCCACTCGGTCATACCGGCCTGGTAGTACGGCACAGCATAGCCTTATATTGTACCAGCAGTGTTTATTTACAAAATGATGCTTCGTTCTAGTTTCCTAGAGCCGTTGAAGGTCATTGTACAGCTGTTGAATATCGCTGATTTTTGTCTGTCGGAAAAAAAAAATCATCATGAGCAATCAGCTCTCGCCCTCTACATCCTCTCCTTCATCTTCGTCCAGTTCTGCTTCTCTCATGGACTACGGGAGCCAATTTCTACGGTGAGGCTTGGAGTAACCGTGATAAGCACAAGTACGGAGAGAGAGAGAAACAAAGAAAAATCTTGTTCTTTAAGCCGAATAGGGAGCACGGTGAAGGGTCGACGGAAGTGAGAGAGCAGGAGGGATGAGGTGGTCAGACGGTGAGAAAAGTGAAGACGAGATAGTAAAGCGTACCATATAAAAATTGAGAAATAGAGAAATGTAGTGGAGGATGTGCAGAGAGAAACTAAAACAAGTAGACACGAAGCATTGAATCATGGGAGAGGAATTACTAAGGCACACCGAGTACATGCCAGAAAAATCTAAAATAAAAACTTCTAAAAAAGAAAATAGGATGCGAGATGCGAATGGGCCTCATTTAAGGTAGAAGTACGTGGACGAGGAGCTCTGTACTTCTTTTCTGAGGCCTAACAACTCGCTACCTTAAATGAGTCCCATTACCATCTCGCATCGTATTTTCTGAGCTCTTTGAAATACCTTACTTTCATTCCTGGCACGTTCTTCCCCCGCGAAACACACACGCGCGCAGGCTGAAGTCGTTTTACACTAATATATCTTCTTTTTAAATGTTCTCTCTTCTTTCTTCTCGACTTTTTTGCGCTGCAACTACAGGAATGATAGAGCGAACGCATTCTACTTCACCTTTTTTTAATCTCCGCACTCCTCAGACAATTCTTTCAGGCTTTTGGGCTCCTCAGCGTACTGCTGGAGCCATTTCACCATGGAGTAGGCCTTTTTCTTTATATCATTAAAAAGTCTCCGGATACAGAGAAAACAATTGAGAAGATAGAAGGAAAGCTGGAGAGGTAAAATAAATGAGTTGATACGGAGTTTGCGTGCGTCCACAAAAATGACGTGACTTCCTTATCAGTTCCTCGTTGACCTCAGAATCTCTCAGCCGATTTGATCGAGTGTCACCCGCGGAGTGGAGGACCTAAATTACACGCCTCAGCAGAACTGCCCTCACGAAGGAAGTACTCCGGGCTGAAGTGCGGTTTGTCGACAAACAATCTCCGCTACACATACGACCGCCTTTGCACAATTTGCCACCGAAAATGGTCCCCAAGGACCATCTTCCCGTCTCTTTTTTCTTCTAATGCTATCTTTTTTCTATTGCTATCTTTTTTTATTTCAATTTTTTTTTCTATTGCACCCTCTTTCTCTCTCTTCAGCGCAAATCGACAGACGTGTCTTCCTTCAAGTTTCGAAAGGCAACTAAATAAATCGTAATAAATTTCGCCAAAAACTCACACAGAAACGATGTAAAAACATGCTGTTTTTCATGACGAAGTGTTGGTTCTCTATTACGCTAAGACAAGCTATGTGTTTAGAGTGATTCGCTTTATTATTGCATCTTTAAATTTGTCAGCTAGCTTCGGTATTGGTCTTTTAAGCTTCGGTAAGGCTAAAATATTGTGCGAAAAATTTCAGCGTGACACAGGGACTACAAGCCAATAACATTGAAACTAGCGTTAGAATAGGCAAATATTTTAACATGTTAACTAAAAAGTACTGTACGGTACTACGCATGCACAATCTGTGTTGACAACTTGCAGGTGGTAATGGAGTGCTTCATTGGGTTTAGTGCGTTAATAATGCGCAAATGCGCAGTGCTGATTGCCTTTTGCGTGACTGGTTAATAAGATTTTCATGGAACAACAAACACCGAGTTCAAATGTCAATAAAGTATCTCGCGCATTGAAATGGGGCAGTACAATAGAGATTAGCTGATTTCTGACGATTGGAAGGACGACAAAGAGTACCACGCATTCTATCTGCCATCGATAGAATGCGTGGCACTCTTCTTTCTATCGATGGAATCAAGAGAAGCAGCTGGTTCTTGCGATGACAAAGTACATGAAATATTGGTTTGCAGTAGCCCAATAAAGTGGTGGAGTGGACAACAATATGCACCAATATATACAATTCTTTTTGCTGGAACAGATTAAAAACAAGAACTACTTTTATCTCGTAAGTGAAGCTTCTATGCGGATGAGTTGAAGATTGATGGTTGGCAATGCAGGAAGTTCAGCGTAATATTCTGCAACACATACTGTGAAAGCTGGATCACCTTCGCTTGCATGGCAATGAGGTATAAGACGCCAGTACTTCGTCGACTTTGATCACATTATTAAAGCGCGGTTGGTGAGTAAATAAAAATAACTACGAACGTTTAGGATTGTCACACTTCTGTAAATTGAAGTACGGGTAACTGGAAAGAAATTGAGGCAGAGTGAAGCGAAAAAAAAAAAGCGATGAACTAAGGCCAAATTTCAACGTTTTAGTGAAGCCACTACAAAATTGAAGCTTTCACAGTTTCACTTAAGTGCAGCTTTACAATCAGTTAACACTTCATTGTATGTCACTTTCTATAAAATGAAATAGCGACATGAACCTCATTGACCAGTATTGTGGAAAAGTGGTCGAGTTGGTCAGATTGAATACCTATGGTTCAACTGGCGTTCACACACACACACACACACACACACACAACGCACACACACACACACACACACACGCACACGCACACGCACACGCACACACACACACACACACACACACACACGCACGCACGCACACCCCCCCACACACCCACACCCACACCCCCCCCCACACACACGCGGGCACACACACGCACACAAACAAACAAACAACAGATCTTTTCGGTTCGTTTTTTTACTGTCCATATTAGATGGGGCTACACCGCCCGCAATGTATGCAGTGAACTGCTGTCTGAATAGGATTATAAGTCTCGAAGCCAATGCGCTGTCACCGCAGTACCGATCGCATCATGTCAGTGTTCTTGCATAGCCTAGAGGGCCCTGCAACACGCCCGACATTTCAACGCTGGGCTGTATAGGAAAGAAAGGTTCCTTTATTTTAAAGCCCGTAGCTGTCTCGCCCACATGCTTGTTCGGATGAGAACCGGGTGCTCACTGCGCCATCCATAATACCATGGAATTTAAGAAAGTGAACTGATGCCTCCAGTACGCGACACGCTTTCGCATTTCCACTAACCTAATCCGTACAAAATTGTTTGCTTTTTTCTCGTTCGGTCATCCGAAGTGTACCCGAAGCCTCTGCACGGACGTTTCATTCTTTCTGCTGATCCTTTACCTCTACTTTTTACCTCAGATGCCAAATAGCAGCCCCTTTCGCCATGCACCGGTTCTTGTGGGAGCGGCACTTTCGATTTCGTAGCGGCGAGGTTTGGCCGGAACTTAGGCGTGCGTGCTTCGAGATGACTCTTTCTTTTTTTGGAGGGCACCAGGTGAAGACGTGTATACCTCCCTATTCTATGTCGCCTTTGTTAGCCGTCGGAGTAGAGCCTACCAACGATGCCTTGGCTCTATCTGTAGGCGTTTATGCATTTTGCTAGATCTAATTCCGCCTACTAAGCCATAGAGCAGTGCCTGCTGCTCGTGCGTAATCATACTGGATGGATGAATGGATAAGGCTGTACCCTTTAGAACGGGTGGTGGCTAGCGCCACCAAGCCGTAATACTTAATGAACCAAAACCTAGATTTACCTTTTTTTCTTTAAAAAGTGAGTTTGAGGATTCGTACTTTGCAGTGAAAGGTTTAATTTGCACTCGTGCCTTGACTTTAGCCACCAATCAGATAACCTCCTTCTAGTTAAGTCTACCCGCTTAAAGTCTATTTTGCCCTCCCGGTCCCTAAACCCCATTGCTTTGAAAAACTCTGCGCCATTATCCTGAGCTATAGGGTGAAGCCCTTTACAGAACATTATCAAGTGTACGGCAGTTTCTTCTTCCTCTCCACACGCACTGCATACTGTGTCTACCCCTTCGTATTTGGCCCGATATGTCTTGGTTCGCAGTACTCCCGTCCGGGCCTCAAACAGTAGAGAACTGCCCCGAGTATTATCATAGATCCTTTCCTTGGCAATTTCCTGCATAAAAGTTCAATAGATCTCTAGTGCGGACTTCTTAATCATGCCCATTCTCCACATGTCAGTCTCCGTTTCCTTCACTTTCTTCTTAACCGATAGTTCTTTTTGGTTTGGCCACCTGCTGTTTTCTAAGTATTTACCAGTCAATTTCCTCGTTCGCTTTCTCCATTTTGTATCGACATTCTTCATGTACAAGTAGCTGAAAACCTTCCCAGCCCAACGCTCCTCCCCCATTTCTCTCAATCGCTTCTCAAATTTTATCTTGCTGCTAGCTTCCCTGCCCTCAAATGATGTCCATCTCATATCACCTTGTACTCCCTGATTTGGTGTATTCCCGTGAGCTACTAAAACAAGCCTACCTATTCCACGGTGCTTAATTTCTAATCTTGCTTGAACTTCTGATCTCATGCACAAGACCACATTGCCAAACGTCAGACCAGGAACCATGACCCATTTCCATCTTCTTCTCACAACATCATACCTATTGTAATTCCACAGTGCCCTATTTTTCATCACTGCTGCATTCCTGTTACCTTTAGTCGTCACGTATATTTTGTGTTCCCTCAGGTACTCGGTCGCATTGCTTATTCATACGCCCAGATATTTGTATTTATCTGTTATCTCCAGCGTGACCTCCTGTAGTCTAAGCTGACTACCGTCGATGTCATTGAAAATCATGACTGCTGATTTTTCCTTACTGAATGTAAAATCTAACCTATCTCCCTCATTACCACAGATGTCCTTCAATCTCTGCAAATCTTCCTTGATGTTGGCCATTAGCACTATATCATCTGCGTACATTAATGCTGGTAGTGCCTGATCAATGAGTTTTCCTTGTTTGACTAAAGAGAGGTTGAAGCCTAATCCGCTTCCCTCTAATTTGGCCTCTAATCCTTGTAGGTAAATCATGAATAGTAAGGGTGACAGGGGACACACCTGCCTAAGCCCCCGTTTTACCTCTGCAGGCTTGGATACCTGTTTTTCCCACTTTATAACTACCTTGGTACCTTTATAGATATCCTTTAAAAGATTAGTGACTACATGTTCGATGCCTAGTGTGTCCAGTATTTCCCACAATTCCTCTTGAACCATGCTATCGTACACTCTCTTGATATCAAAAAATGCTAGCCACAGGGGCCTGTGTTCCTTTTCTGCTATTTCGATGCACTGTGTCAGTGAGAACAGATTGTCATCCAACCTACTGTGTTTTCGAAACCAATTCTGCCGTTCCCCCAGCACCTCCTCGTCCTCTATCCATGCCTGCAGTCTTTCCTTTATAATCTGCATCGCCAGCCTGTAGACCACTAATGTCAATGTTATAGGACGGTAGTTGTTTATGTCAGCTTTGTCCCCCTTTCCTTTATAGATCATGCTTATCCTGCTAAGTTTCCATCCATCGGGCACTTCACCATCGATTATTATTTTGCTCACTGCCTCTCTCAAAGCCTGCTCAGACTTCGGACCTAATGTCTTTATCAGCATAATTGGAATGCCATCTGGGCCTGTTGATGTACTACTAGGAACCCTTTTCTTAGCCGTTTCCCACTCTGGTTGTCAAAACGGAGCCATTGCACCACTTGATTCGTCCTTGTCTATTGTGATGCATAAAGGACTTCTTTGTTGAAATTTTTCTGTCACCCTTGTTCTTATAAATTCAATAGCTTCGTCCCCTTCTAGCCTAGCACCTTGGGCTGTAGTTATAAAACTCTGCTCTAGGCTCGTCTCATTTCTTAAAGAGTTTAGATGGTTCCAAAATTTCGCAGCTGCCTTTCTATCTTTTTTATGTACTTTTGCCAGCCACTGAGCTCCCTTTCTTCTAATGTTTTCATTGATCAGAAGAAATGCATCCCTTCTACAGCTTAGAAAGGTTTCCCATTTCCTTTCCACATCATCTGTCGGTTCACCCCGCTGCTTAGCATGACTGTGCTCCCTAGAGGCTTCCTGACGTTTTGCTATGGCTCTCTTACCTTCCTCATCCCACCAACTTTTGGGTTTGTGTCTTCTTTTCCGGGGTGACTTGTCACGCGTCTTAGCAAGCTCTAGCTCAAAGAGTCTAATTATATTTGTGTATGGCCACACTGCCTAATTATCCTCCGTGATTACTTTCTCTATTTGTTTAGTGACTATTTCGATTTGCCTTTCTGGATAAAAATTTTCCTGTATATGCTCATCTTGTCTCCTTCCCACTTTCACTGCTCTTCCAAAACTTAGCTTGATACGTTTGTGATCACTACCCAGACTTCTGGAGCCACCTTCATCTATGTGCATTCCCCTGAGCTTATCATACATCCTATGCGACATCAGTGCATAATCTATCGTCGACTGTAGCCTACCTACCTCCCATGTTATTTGCCCTTCACACTTCTCGGTACTGTTGCAAATGATTAAATCAAGCCTTTCACACATATCCTTAATCATTTTGCCTGTCGGGTCGGTATACCCATCTATATCTTCTATGTGCGCATTCATGTCTCCTAGTAGAATTATCTCACACTCTCTTTCTAACTCCTGAATGTCCTTTGATATATATTCTACCATTGCCTGGTTTTCCTCTCTGGCCTTTGCTCCCGTCCACAAGTACACGAAACCAAGGAGTGTCATTTGACCTGCCACTTTCCCTTTTAGCCATAAATGTTCCTTGCACTCCTGCTTCACCCTTTGCCAGTCTGTACTTTTATGAAGGAATGCCTCAATACCAACCCCCTTTCTGCTGCCTTCTGTTCTATTACAATATTCCCACGCGTAGTCCGGATTGTTCGGAGGTTGTTCCATGTCCCTGAGATGTGTTTCTACAAAACCATATTCCATCGGCCTCTCTTCCCTTAGCTGTTCTTCTATCTCTTCCCACTTCAGCCTGTTCCTACCACCCTGCATGTTAATATACCCTATGTCTGAATTTGCTTGGCGCTCGTGGCTACGTCTATTTATGCCCCGGACTCTACCTATCTTAAATATTGGTGCCACTTTGGAATCGTATCTGTCCATACCACCTGTCGAAGAGTCTCCCTGGTTGTTTTCCTCGTTACTAGCTATCCTGCACCCTGAAGGGCTCGCTTGCCCCCCAAAAAGCTACTGCGCGTCCTGCAAGTCGCCAACCCACCTCATGACCTAGCCGCCCATCGAAGTGAATTCTGTCTCGTTGCAAAACACCCCACCTATGCACCTCTCTGTTTATTTCCACCACCTCAAAGCCTTTCTCTCGACTCATCCGCCATATCTCTTGGTTTGAGTTGAGAACCGCTCTTTGCAGGTTGCTATCACGCACCGGTACGTCCGGTACCGTGCATATCACTACCTGTACCTTAGAAGAAGTAGCGCGCATGTCATCGACACCTTTCGCCAGTGTGGTTGCTAGTCCTGCTGTATCTTTATTTAGGACATCGTTTAAACCGCCTGAAATTATCACGAGGTTTCGTCTATCAGCTGTAGTTTTGAGTTTTGCGCTCGCTTGCCTCATGACTGCTTCAAGCTTGCCCTCAGATCAAACTGCCCTCAGATCAAAGCGACCTCTGCCAGCTACGACGTGCTTCCGCCTCTCTTTCATGTATTATACGCGCGCAGCAGCAATTTGAATCTGAGCGTCCAGGAAGCGGACGTTGTACGGTGTGTTGGGGTGCCGCCAAAGTCAATTGTTGATGCAAAACAGGAAGCGTCCTTTTTATTAGACGCTAGGTTAAAAACGAAAAACAAAGCGGTGTGTGGCCGTGCCCTCATGACACGCCTTGGTCCTTTTCTTTGTCTTTGCCGCTCTTCCGAAATTATATTTAACAGCAATAAAGCATTTGTGTGATATATTCGCACACAGTGAAATCGGCAGCATGGCGGTCACTATCAGTACTTGTTGAAAGCACAGGGACCGTGAACCGCACTTTCGCAGGCGATGGTGTACGCAGCCCGTGGCTCGCTAAGCCTAAACCCGTGGTTGTCTCGACTCCGTTGAGTTAGGATTGTAAAAGACCGTATATAAACGATAAGTAAAGAGTGTACTAAAAATTTACTCAACATCGCACTAGTATAGTACTAAGCTTGAAGGAAATTTGGAGTTGGGCAGCCTTCTTTGTTCTTCAATGGTTTTTTTTCTTTCTATTTTTCTTACCATGTTTATTCGGTCTTTTTTGTCTCTTCATTTTTATTCAGTTTATCTCCCCGTCCATTTTCATTTCTACATGTCGCTTGCTTCCACTTTTTTTTAATTATATATACGTAGTTTAGCTTTCACTGCGCAAATCAGTGCCCGCATATGGCAGCCGGGGCTCTAAAGTGCTCCCTACTCAATATTGACACCAGAGCTTTGATGAACAAAAAGAAAAAGACTTCTCTATAGCACCAGACTCTACTCCGTATGCGACAGATTAATTTGGTAGGCGTCGCTTTGCCTACGTCTACTTGCTTTGTGTCCTGCAGCCTGCGAGCCCGGGCTCCTATGGCGCTTCCCATTTAAAAGCTCGACCAGATGATATCGCCAGGTGCATTACCTTCATTTATATTATTTATTTTTAAATACTGCAACCTCGAGTGAGGAGTTATAGCTGGGTAAAAATACAATTATAAGTATAGCAAGACACGTATCAATCTAAACATGAATATAATTACAAAAATATGGTACAGTTCACAGAATACTTGAGTAGTAGAAAAAGCAAGGAAGAAAGCTCTTATGCGATATAAGTGAAAAGAACTGTAACAATAATAAAGACAACATGCAAGTCATATATATATATATATATATATATATATATATATATATATATATATATATATATATATATATATATATATATATATATATATCAGTAGAATAAGTATACGCCTCTAAAAACTGTTTATTGGTGACGTTTCGGAGAACGATGGCCAGGTCTGATGAAGATAAGTGTTCGATCGAAACGTCACCAATTAACAGTTTTTTGGGGCGTATAGTTATTTTCCCTTAATTCTACGGCAACCGAAGCCAGACTCTTTATATATATATATATATATATATATATATATATATATATATATATATATATATATATATATATATATATATATGAGACCACGTCCGATACGGCAGCAACCAGGTTATCCTTTTTTAATCCAGGCGCACGAGCCAGAGAGCCAGCCCGCGTGACATACGATGATGACCACTACAATGGTTTGGTCATGCAGATGAAGATGAAGTACATAGTCAGCGCTCACACTATTTCCCCCCCTTCGCGAAAGAGGGCAGCAAGTTAGAAAGGGTTGGGACGCCGAATATATTGTTTCAGTCGAGAGACGTGGGCGATCTCGGTGTGGCGGTGACGACGATCAGAAGCCGCGTTGACAGGAGCAATGCGATACTTGACTTCAGATGTTCGTTCCAGGACGGTGTATGGACCGAGATACCGGTGAACGAACTTTTCGCAGAGCCCAGGTACACGAACAGGTGTCCACAAAAGGACTTCGTCGCCTGGGCGGAACACAACAACTCGACGCTTCGCATCAATGTATATTTTTCTCTTGTCCTGAATGGTAGCAGTGTTGGCGCGGGCGATTTCACGGCAGCGGGCGACGCGAGCGGCGAACTCTTCCGGGAGAGATGAAGATGGTTTGGAAGATGTGGACAAAAAGGTGGTGTCCAGAACAAAAGTCGGTACACGGCCATACACGAGAAAAAAAGGGCTGAAATTCGTTGTACGCTGTATGGCAGTGTTATATGCGAACGTGACAAAAGGAAGTATTGTGTCCCAGTTTTTGTGATCTGGTTGCACGTACATAGAGATCATGTCGGACAAAGTTCGGTGAAAACGCTCAGTCGGACCATTAGTTTCTGGGTGATACGCTGATGTGGTCTTGTGGATGGTGTTAGAGGCCTTTAAGACTTCAGCAAGGACATGTGAAAGAAATGTCTTGCCACGGTCACTAAGGAGCACACGCGGTGCGCCATGTCGTAAAATAATGGCGCGAAGGAAAAAATCGGCTACTTCAGAGGTAGCACCAGATGAAAGAGCTGCCGTCTCCGCGTAGCGAGTAAGGTGGTCTACGGCAGTAACAATCCAGCGGTGACCGGCTGGCGTAAGCGTAAGAGGTCCGTATAAGTCTATGCCCACAAATTCAAAGGGAGTGGACGGGCACGGCAGTAGTTGCAGTGGCCCCGCGGGAAGAGACGTGGTACGTTTTCGGTGCTGGCATGACGCGCAGGAAGCGACGTACTTGGCGACAGAAGTGGAGAGGCCAGGCCAAAAGCAGCGCGTCCTGAGGCGGTCGCAGGTCTTGTGGAACCCTAAGTGGCCAGCTGTCGCATCGTCATGAAACGCTTGTAGAACTTCCAGACGAAGTGAGCGAGGAATGACGGGAACCCATTGGTTACCGAGAGGATGGTAAATTTGCCGACATAATGTTCCCTCTTGAAGCTTGAAACGGGCAAGTTGTCGTCTTAGGCGGCTGTTTGGAGCACGCGATAAGCCAGTGAGCCGATCGATGATTTTGCGGCAGTAGGTATCGGCATGTTGGAGCGAGGCGAGATCTGTGGACGAAAGAAGGTCCACCGAGGCAACTAACTGTTTCGAAGGAGCAGCCGTCTGTTTGGTCACTTTGGCAGGCGGTGACGAACAGATGGAAGGTGACACTTCGGCGCTTTGCGAGAGCGGGCAACGGGACAAAGCGTCGGCATCTTGGTGCTCTCGGCCCGACCTATATGTGACGCTGTAGTCATACTCTTGCAATCGTAGTACCCAACGGCCAAGGCGTCCCGACAAATTTTTGAGAGACGATAACCAACACAGAGCATGATGGTCAGTCACTATTGTGAAATGCCGGCCGTATAAGTAAGGACGAAACTTTTGTATGGACCACACGATGGCGAGACATTCTTGCTCAGTGATGCTGTAGTTTCGCTCAGCATGTGACAGAGTACGGCTCGCGTAGGCCACGACTTGTTCTTCGGAAGCTTGGTTCCGCTGAAGAAGGACAGCACCGATGCCAAGTCCACTTGCGTCAGTGTGTAGCACAGTAGGTGCTGCAGGGTCGAAATGGCGAAGCACTGGCCGTGATGTGAGGCATCGCTTGAGGGTGTGGAAAAGCGGCTTCGCAGTCATCCGACCAGACAAAGGGTGCGCTCGTGGTCAGAAGTTTGTGCAGAGGAGCCGCAATAGTAGCGAAATCACGTACAAAGCGGCGGAAATACGACGCTAAGCCAAGGAAGCTGCGGAGGTCTTTCTGTGTGGTTGGTGTAGGAAAGTGCAGCACCGCGGCAACCTTGTCGGGATCGGGCTCAACGCCATGTTTACTGACGACATGACCTAATACCTTGATGCTGTGACTGGCAAACGGACACTTCTTAGTGTTGAGCTGGAGACCGGCCTTAGCTAAACACGTGAGGACTTCGTCTAGCCGTTCCAGGTGCTGTGAGAAGCTCGACGAAAAAATGACAATGTCGTCCAGGTAGCAAAGGCAGGTCTTCCATTTTAATCCCCGCAGTACCGTGTCTATCATCCGTTCGAATGTGGCTGGGGCATTGCACAGGCCGAAAGGCATTACATTGAATTCAAAGAGCCCATCTGGTGTAGCAAACGCAGTCTTCTCTTTATCAGACTCGTGCGATGGAATCTGCCAATAACCGGAGCGCAAGTCGAGACTTGAAAAGTACTCGGCACCTTGTAAAGTATCAAGAGCGTCGTCAATGCGAGGCAAAGTGTAGAAGTCCTTACGAGTAATTTTGTTGAGTGATCTGTAATCAATGCAAAACCGTACCGAGCCATATTTTTTTCACTAGTACGACAGGAGAAGACCATGCGATTGTCGAAGGCCTGATGACGTTGCGCGCGAGCATGTCGTTGACTTGTTCTTCTATAAGCTTGCGCTCAGAAGCCGACACACGGTAAGGGCGGCGGCGAATCACACGGGATCCGTCGGTGTCGATACGATGGGCGGTCACTGTTGTTTGACCCAGACCTTCGGAACAAACGTCAAAGCTAGTTTTGTGCTTCATTAATAACGCTAGCAAGGCATCCGTTTGCGTTGGGTTGAGATGTTCACACAAAGTGGCCTTGAGAGCAGGAAATGCATCTTCCGGTGGCATACACTTTGAGAATGACGAAGCAGATGAACCAGTGACGACACAAAGCGGTGCTTCTTCGGTAATGCTGGCAACAGTGGTCCCCTCAGGCAAAAGAAGTGGTTCTGGCGTCGTGTTGCAGGCCGTGATGCTTGCATAACCACGGGAGAACCGCACTAAACAAGATGCGATGGTGATCCCTCGAAAAATGCAGCGCTGGCAAGGAGCAACCAGAGCGTCACCATCTAGAATGTCACGTGACTTGATCGTAAGGACACGTTCTCGTCCGGGAGGCAGGAGGAAATCCGCAGCTGTCACAAGGTTGGGCGACGAAAGGTCGGCAGCAGAAGAAAGCTCAGTGTCCGTAATACGAATGAGGGGCCGACCACACGAAATTACAGCAGACGCCGCTGACAAGAAGTCCCAGCCTAAGATTATCTGATGAGCGCACGAAGACAGCACAGCCAATTGTATGTGATGACGGATTCCATTGATGAGAATACGAGCAGTGCACAACCCGGTCGGGCGAATTGGACTGTCATTAGCACCGCATAACATGGGACCGGCATAAGGAGTTTGCACTTTACGCAGGCGAAAACACAATTCACGATCAATTACCGAAATTGCGGCTCCAGTTTCTATAAGGGCGTCAACAAAAACACCTTCCACAGAAACAGGCAGTAAATTAGCTGGACGAGACGGAGGAGTTGTAGCGTTCCGACGGCAAGCAGTTTCCCCTCCAAAAACTGCACATTCCAGTTTTCCGAGTCCCGAGAGATCGGAGCGGGACGCAAGGGTGATGACGTACGCCGAAACGGTGACGGAGAACGGCGGCGAGATGAACGAGAAGGATGAGGCCCAGCATGAGACCGTGGAGGGGAGGGCGACTGATGGAAGGTGGATGGATACGGTGCGGGATCGTATTCATCGGGTCTCGGGGAAAAGTCTCTCTCGTAAGCTGAGTAACCACGTCGTTCATCCTGCTGACGGCGGCGGCAGAAACGGGATATATGACCCCTTATGCCACAGTAGAAGCAGATGGGGCGGGGAGGACGCCATGTAGAATAGTGGCGTAGCCTTGGCGCTTGCGTTGTCATCGCAGCCACATGGTCGCATCCGACGTCCGCAGGCACGGTTGGAACTGGTGCAGGGACCCGCGATGCAACTTCTGCGTACGAAGGCACTGGGAAGCGCACAGGAGACGGGGCATGTGCAGCGCTTGTCATTGATGCCAGTTCGTCCTTGATTATCTCTCGCAGGTTGGGAGGAGGTGTGTGGACAGACGCAACGGTAGGGTTGCCTGGAATAAGGCCGTGAAGTTCTTCTCTTACAATTGTGCGGATAAGGGCCCGCAATTCATGCTCTTTGGTAAAGCGAGCGTCGCAGGAGGCGTGTGGAAGGCGCATGGAATGAAGCGCGTCCAGGCGTTGGCATGTAGTGATGACGCCCCGGACGGTAGTCGGGTTCTGAATCACGAGAGCATTGAAGGCCACAGAGTTGATGCCTTTCAGTAGATGTCGGACGCGATCGGCCTCCGTCATGTCATTTTGTGCTCGGCGACAGAGAGCCAGAATATCTTCAATGTAGGACGTATACGATTCGTCGTCCCCTTGAATGCGGGTTGCGAGCTTCTGTTTCGCTACTACAGAACATCCTGCAGACGTGCCAAATACCTGACGGAGATGCCCCGTGAAGGCCGACCAATTGGAGAAGTCGCTCTCGTGGTTGTAATACCAGGTTTTAGCGACGCCATCGAGGTAAAAAGGAACGTAGCGCAGTTTGTGCGCCTTGTCCCAGTAATTACAAACGCTGGTTCGATAATAACTGTCGAGCCATTCTTCGACGTCTTCGTTGCGAAGGCCGGAAAATACCGGAGGGTCTCGATGAGAGGTACTCACGGTGTAGTGAAGCCTAAGTGGCTGAGAAGGAGCGGTTGCAGCAGTGGGCGGGTTGGGTTCTGCCATTGCTGTTGCTTGAGTGCACAACCGTCGACCAGACCGGAGCTCCAGGGGTGACGGGTAGAGCAGGAGGACGTGGGAACCAAAGCACGCTCCACCACTCATGAGACCACTTATGATAGGGCGCGCGCATCGAGGAACCGTAGTGTGCGACGTCGAGCGCTTCGCAGTTATGGGTGACTGTGGGCGCTGTGTGTGTCCGCCCGCACGGCGACGGCCAGCGTCTTGGGCTCTGCCCTGGCAGCCGTTGTGAGACATCAGCGAGGCCACCCTAGGCCCGGGGACCAGGTCTGACCGCTCGTGTGTATCCATGCCTACCGCCATACCCCTACTTTCAGGGGCTGTCTACCTCGGTGTTGGGAGGCTGAGGGGCCATCGGCAGCATGCACCCGTCGAGCGAGGCGAGCAGCGACACGGACGAGGTGGCGCGGCTCTTCCCGAAGTGCCGAGCCGAGGTCGTCACAACGGCCACTCCCTAGACGACGACGATGAGGCGGACAGCCTGAACAACAACCATCACCCCATGGAGGACGGTTCCGTGGTGAGCGCCTACGACACGCCGTCGCGAATCGAGATTGCCGGCGGACGGGAGATCTTCTGCAAGAGTCGAAGTCGACCCAAGCGGCGCCAGCGCGATGCCGCCGAGGCGTGGGAGGACGAACCGCTCGTGTACGAGGCGCCGGTCTGCGGCGCTGAAGTTTACGACGATATCGACGAGCGTTCCACCAACGCGCCGGCGCGCCTCATCGGCAACGTGCCCATCGCCCAGTACGAGGGTTCACCGCGCCGTTACGGACCGCGGCCCGGTTACCCGCAGCGCGTGGCTGCCAACGCCCAGCCAGAAGCGGACGAAAGCACGGTGTGCGGAAGCTCGTACGTCGGTCAGCGACTGGCGGGAGCCACGCCGAGCCCCCGCACCCCTCCGAGTCCTCGGCCCCCCAGCCCGCGCCTTGGCGGTACGCCGCCGCTGGCGGCGAGTCCCGACCCGGGGAGTACGGGCGGCGGGAGCAGGCTGAGTCCGCGGCCGCGAAGTAACAGCAGTACCGAGACCGGCGAACAGATGGACGAACAGACGAGGAATCTGACGCTTTCGCCCGACGGTACGGATTGCGAGTCGGCCAGCGAGGCCATGTCACTAGCGGGCTCTGCCGACGCACCACTGGCCATGCCTGTGCTCGAGGACGGCCTCTCGAGTGGCCACCTGTCGGACACGGAAGGCTCTGTCGGGGGAGGCACGCAGCCGCCCTCGGATGATGTGGTGTCCGACGCCATCCGCGAGATCCAGCAGGCCATTCAACACAGCAAGCGCCTGGCACTCAAGAGCTGCGGCCCTGCCGAAAGAGGGGACGCCCCACCTGTCTGGGTGCCCAGACTTTCTCAGTCTACCCGAGAAGACCAGACACCTGATGATGATCACTACAATGGTTTGGTCATGCAGATGAAGATGAAGTACATAGTCAGCGCTCACAATATATATATATATATATATATATATATATATATATATATCCAATTAGACGTAACGCAACCATTTCAAGGGTTGGCTGTAGAATAACGTCATTGGTGAGGTTTTTCCACTCAGTGACTGTACTCGTAAGAAAATGAATGCATGAAACAGTTATTTCGAGACTGAAATGGTGTGATAGAAAGGCTATGGCGCTGCCTTGTCGAATACCCGGAAAAGAAAGGTAGTAGTTGGCCAATGTCAATAGCGCTTCTTTAATAACTGATAAAAATATTTTAGACCAAAGATTCGGTTTCTTTTAGATATTGGTGGGATATTAGCTCTCTTCAGTAGTGCACTTACAGATGTAAAACCGTTATAGTTATATATAAAATGGGCTGCCTTTTTTGTATGTTTTGAATCTTGCTTATGTTCGTCATTTTGAAAGGATACCACATTATAACTGCATAATCCAGTACTGGAAGATCCGTAGATTTGTAGGCCAGCAAACGAACAGAAGGAATGGATTTCTTGAGAGCTCTCCGTAGGAACGAGAGTCGTCTGTTAGCACACGGTACAACATAATTGATATGCTTATTCCAAGACAGATTTTTGGTAAAGTGAACCCCCAAATACTTATAGCATTCCACTTAAACAAGGGCGATGCTTTCACATTGATAAATGAAAAAAGGGGCTTTTTTATGTGAAATGCGCATAAACAGGATTTTTTTTCATAGTTTATAGGTATCTTCCAAGAGTCGCACCAGGCTATAATTTTTAAAGGCAGCGTTTAACGCTGTTTGGTCGCTAGGGTTTTTTACTTCAGAATAAAAAACACAGTCATCAGCATAGAGTTTTATGTTAATGGGTATGTCTCTTACAATGTCATTCACAAACAAAAGAAACAGGAGCGGTCCAAGCACCGATATTTGGGGTACGCCATATTCAACAGAAACTCTCCCAGAACATCAAACGAATTGTTGCCGGTTATGGAGATAGGATGCAATTCATTTAGTCATTTGCTTGTTTTTAAGCATACTGTCTATTTGAAAACTAATCTTTAGTGAGAAACTTTATCAAATGCTTCAGAAAAAATTATAAAAATGGCGTCAGTCTAGCAACTTTTGTTAATTGTCTCTGAAAAGTCGTGAATGGTCAGAACTGATTGGGTGCAAGTCGAAAAGCCTTCTCTGAGTTAGGTTTGAGA
Organism: Rhipicephalus microplus; assembly: GCF_013339725.1. Taxonomy (NCBI): domain Eukaryota; kingdom Metazoa; phylum Arthropoda; class Arachnida; order Ixodida; family Ixodidae; genus Rhipicephalus; species Rhipicephalus microplus. Next base: position 148,160 of record NW_023611115.1, read on the forward strand.
CTTTTACAGGGAATTATGGTCAGCTAAAAATTCCGAGATATGATTATGAATAATATATGTTCGAGCAACTTACAAACTCTTGTCGTTACTGATATAGGCCCATAATTACACACTACATCCTTCTTTCCTTTTCTTGTGAAACGGTTTCATCTTGGCAGTTCTCCAGTTTATTGGCACCTGTCATTCATTTAACGATTTCGTGAAAAGAACGTACAAATATTTGTCAACCCGTTCAGCGTAGCTTTGAGAAAAGCATTCGGTGTTTTGTTGGCGCAACCAGATTTCTTTACATCAAGTTTCAAGAGCACGTTGAAAATGCCCTGTTCACTTACGACAATGTCCGGCATCGGTGGTAATGCTAACACAAACTTAGGCAGTTTTCCATCAACCGTAAGGAATAAAGGACTGAAACTGCTCACTGATGCATTGGCAATTTTTGTGGCATCAGTAGTTTGAATACCATTTATGGTAAAGACATCCACATCTGTTGAGGATTCGGAAATTGTTGCTAACACTTCTGTGGCAAACTGTTAATAAAACTGGGTAAAGGAACAGCAAATCATTTCTCCTTGTCAGCTAACACTTGATTTTCAGTTAATGCGACATATGTGCATTTTTTTTGTTCCTAGCGTATGTAGTCACGTAGAGAACGTCGATTTTTAAGCACTTTAATTTTCTTCTGAGTTGCAAAGTTGAATGAATTATCTAAGCATTTAAATGTTTGTTTTTCTTACGTATCAAAGGTACAAATCGATCAATGCACTTATGAACAAGTTTTGTAAAAGAAGCCCAAAGATCATGAACATTGGCGTCAGTGCAAGAGAAACTATCTAGATTAAATGAAAGCACATCCAATAAAGCTTCGTCATTAGCTCTAGAAAAGTTTGGAAAAAGAGAAAAACTATTTACCTCTGGTTACAATAACATTTCCAAGACTAAGAAAGACTGCTTCATGGTCAGAAATTCCTAGAATAATTCGAGATGAGGCATTATCCAAAATGCTACCACTTCCGAAGGAAAGATCGAGTAGGGACCAACTGTTGCCCTGAATTCTTTGGAACCCTTCAATAATTTGATGGTCAAATGTGAAAGAAATATCTAGTAGTGCCTCTCCCACCATGTCATTGTGACTTTGGGTAGACTTTTACAGCCAGTGGACATTGGGAAAATTAAAATCTCCTCAAAGAATTACCAAATCATCGGGTTTGGCATGATCACATAAATACTTCTTCAACACATTCATAGTAAAAATGTCAGAGTTTGAAGCTCTGTGCATGGCACCCACAAGGTACCTAAGGCCAACACTGTAGGCTTTACAGAATATGCACTCAATGTTGGAAACATGAAGCATCAGGAATACTTTAAGCGCACTGTTGTATATTATACAAACTCCACCCCCCATGCTACCACGGTATTTCCTGTAGACGCTATATACTAATAGAACAAATTCACTATCGTATAAATCATCGCTCAGCCAAGTATCAGTATATTTCAATGTCAGGATTCTTTACAATAATTAGTTTACAATTATTAGAACATAAATTGCAAAAATGGTGCTCAAAGGACGTCTTCGGGAACATTTATTGCCTATGACTGCCATATGAGACTTTGCTATTACCCAAAACCACGACTACAGACTATTTATTTAGTGTAGCCGTTAAGGCAAGCAGTAACTTGTGTAGGTTGTTTCGCGTTGCATATTGCGAGCTGTTAACAAGTACACACCCAATAACCAAAGAAATCACACAGCACATCAATGATGTACCAAAACAGAAAGACAACGGCTGCAGTTACCGATATTACACAAGCGACGGAAAGGCAACGGCGAAGGCTGAGCAGGCCTCAAAGCAATGAAAGGCTTACGCCAGTGACGACCTGCCTTTGGATATATCAAAGGTGGAAAGCCTTATGGTTTTAAGGCCAGTTTGTCTTTTGAAAATAGACATTCATGCGGTCTGGCTGACTGTTTGTGGTTAAACCAGAACCTTTCTCCTCAGAGAATCCATATAGACACAATCTAGAATCACCTGCGCAATATGCTTAGTAATCACCTACAAGCAACATAGAAACAACGCCACATCGCATAGCTAAGGCCTCGAAACAGCGTGAAAACCAACCACATCAATCTCCAGAATTTTCCATATGGGCTGTTTTAAGACGTGGGCGGCGGAGTGCAAGTCTTGTCGTTTTTTTTTTAAGCCTGTCAAGGGATTTACGTCAGCTAGAAATTCCGAAATATGATTATGAATAATATATGTTCGAGCAACTTACAAACTGTTGACGTTACTGATATAGGCCTATAATAACATTACATCCTTCTTTCCTTTTTGTGAAACGGTTTCACCTTGGCAGTTTCCAGTATATTGGCATCTGTCTTTCATGTAACGATTACGTGAAAAGAACGTACAAATATTTGGCAACCCGTTCGGCGCAGATTTTGAGAAAAGCATTCGGTGTTTTGTCGGCCCAACCAGATTTTTTTACATCAAGTTTCAAGAGCACGTTGAACATGCCCTGTTCATTTACGACATTGTCCGGCATTGGTGCTAATTCTAACACAAAGTTAGGCAATTTTACATCATCAACAGGGAAAAAGGACTGAAACTGCTCACTGAATGCATTGGCAATTTTCGTGGCATCAGTATTTTGAATACCATTTATGGTAAAGACATCCACATCTGTTGAGGATGGGGAAATTGTTTGCTAACACTTCTGAGGCGAACTGTTAATAAAACTGGGTAAAGGAACTGCAAAGTATTTCTCCTTGTCTGCTAACACTTCATGTTTAGGTTAATGCGACATATGTGCATTTTTTTTGTTCCTAGCTTATGCAGTCCTCTAGAGAACGTCGCTTTTTTAAGCACTTTGATTTTTTTCTAAGTTGCAAAGTTGAATGACTTATCCAAGCATTTACATGTTATTTTTCTACGTATCAAAGGTACAAATCGATCAATGCATTCATGAACAAGTTTTGTAAAAGAAGCCCAAGACCACGAACATTGGCATCAGTGCAAGAGAAAATATCTAGATGAAATGAAAGCACATCTAATATAGCTGCGTCATTAGCTCTAGAAAAGTTTGGAAAAGAGAAAACCGTTATCCCTGTTTACAATAACATTTCTGAGACTAAGAAAGTCTGCTTGATGATCAGAATTTCCCGGAATGATTTGAGATGAGGCATTATCCAAAATGCTGTTGTGATGTTGATGAGGCATTAGCGTGCCTTATCATCATGCCTCATCACATTGGTGATGAGGCATGATGATGATGAAGAGGCATTATCCAAACGAAGTTTTGCCCTGAATTCTTTTGAACCCTTCAATAATTTGATAGTCAAATGTGAAAGAAATATCTAGTAGTGCCTCTCCCACCATGTCATTGTGACTTTGGGTAGACTTTTACAGCCAGTCGACATTGGGAAAACTAAATCTCCTGAAAGAATTACCCAATCATCAGGTTTGGCATGGTCACTTAAATACTTCTTCAACACATTCATAGTAAAAACGTCAGAGTTTGAAGCTCTGTGCATGGCACCCACAATGTACCTAAGGCCGCCACAGTAGGCTTTACAGAATGTGTACTCAATGTTGGAAACATTAGGCATCAGGAATACCTTAAGTGCACTGTTGTGTATTAACAAACTCCACCACCCCATCCCCCGTGCTACCACGGTTTTTCCTGTAGATGCTTTATAATAATAGAACAAATTCACTATCTCATAAATCAGCGCTCAGCCAAGTATCAGTATATTGTAATGTCAGGATCGTTTACAATAATTAGTTTACAATTCTCAGAAAATAAATTGCAAAAAAAAGCCTTTTTCTTTACCAACGTAAGCCGATACAGGCCATAAACATTTGCACATGTAAACTTCGGGTGCTCAAAGAAACGTCTTCGGGAACGTTTATGCCTATGACTGCCATATGAGACTTTGCTGTTACCTGAAACCACGACTACAGACTATTTATTTAGTGAAACGTTAAGGCAGCAGTAACTAACTTGAGTGGGTTGTTTCGCGTAGCATAACCCGGCTGGTTAACAAGTACACACCCAATAAACAAAGAAATAACACAGCACATCAATGTATTCACCATAAAGAAAGAAAACGGCTGCACTTACCGATATTACACTAGCGAACGGAAAATGCAACGGCGAAAGCGAACAGACCTCAAAGCAGTGAAAGGTTTACGCCAGCGACGACATGCCTCTAGATCTATCAGAGGTGGGAAAGCCTTTTGGTTTTAAGGCCAGTTTATGTCTCTTGAATATAGACATCCATGCCGTCTGGGGTGACTGTTTGCAGTTAAAGCGGAACCTCTCTCCTCGGAGAATTCTTATAGACACAATCTAGAATCGCCTACGCAATATGCTTAGCAATCACCTACAAGCAACATAGGAACAATGCCACATCGCATAGCTAAGGCCTCGAGACGGCGTGGAAACCAACTACATCAATCTCCAGAATTGTCCATATGGGCTGTTTGAAGGCGGGGTGGCGGAGTGCAAGTCTTGCCGTTTTTTTTTATTTAGCCTGTTAAGCTTCAAACGAAATAGAGGTTATGTATGACTGAAGCACCCGTTTTAACAAAATATATATCTACCTTGATTTCTTTCGATCACAATCGCTACAATGAGCAACTGTTATCATTGTTTCCCTTAGTCTGTTACATTTCAAACAAAATAGAGGTTATGATTGTTGCACTCTTAAGAAAATCTAAGTCCACTTTTATTTATTTCTATCATAATTGTTACGATAATTAGGTGGCATCATTTTCTTTGAATAATAAATGTTTGCGGGTGCTTCGAGTCAGTATTTGACGTATGCATATGGGAGGTCAGTATTATCTGGTCACGAAGGAGTTGTGTCAGCTACTGATTAGTGGGTATATAACTTAAGAAAATCAGCACAAAAAGGAAACAAATGCCTAAGCATTGATTACTGGTTGTTGACGTAAAACGCTGCTTGTTGTCATGAAGCAATACTTGCCGTACTGTTTCCCGATTGGTACATTCATTTAACCTGTTATTTGTCATTCAATCATTCAAACAAGCAAACCATGATTCCGAGTGACGTGACTTGTTATTCATTAGATATAGCTTAAACATCCTTTTCTTTATGTTCAGGTACATAAGAACACAAAAAAAAGAGTACGGACAGAGGGAACGCAATATTTTTTGCCGTCATTTTTGTTCCATCGTCCATAGTGTTTTTGTACTGTAGTGCACCAGAATTCTGGTACCAACTCGCCTCTTTAATCTCCTGGTGTTGTTGTGACATGCACCTTTTTAGCATGCAGTGAGTTCCTTTTTTGTGGAATCTCGCGGGAAGTTTGCGCTTTTCATCACTCCTTACTTATGGCTTCTTCTAGCATTGAAATATAAAAACAGCATGGGTAATTAATTTCTCCTCTCTGAACTTTACGATGCCAACTTGACTAAAATCAGCAACGAAAGTCCCTTTAAATGAAATATGTAAGTTAAATAAATAGGCAAGAAAAACTATGGACCATTTCCGCGAAGGGAACCCTGATGACAAAGCGTTTGATTGGGCTGGTTGGTGGTGCATGGTAGGCGAAGAAAAGGCTTAACAGTGCAAACAATAGACGGGATAGAAGAGACGAGAACAGCGCTCTGTTCTCGCCTCTTCTAAACCCTCCTTTCGTTGGCGCTGTTAAGCACTTTCTTCGGGAACCCTGATGGGATTCAAAGCAGCAGCGTTGCGGATGGCGTTGATCTGGTTTACACTGGCGTCGACACGGGCGTTGAAAAAATGGTTTAAAGCGAAACTCGGCGTAGTGTTTACTCTAGTAAATCTTTGTTCAAAATGCTAAGACACGGGAGATGAGACGCGTTGAAGACGCTTGCTCTCGGCTTCCTTGGCTCGCGTCCCGCCGGTGTTACCCGCGCCCCATTTGCATTCTCGAACGCGATCGGTGTTCTTGGCTCGTACCTCGTATAGGTATGTTTGGTCTTCTACTACTTCTACTACATTTTTTTACGTACCATGCACGACGTCTTCTTTTTTAGGAATGGCATCGTGTACTTATGTAGTCGCTCTATCATTTTAGCGAACGTAAATCATCGAGCCGATAATCGCAGTGCCCAAACCCAATGGTTAATATTAAGAAAGTCTATAGCATTTCAGCCAGTGAAAAATATAATCATTTTGGCACTAAAGCCTAAAGAGGCCACTTTTAGTTCGCAACTTATTCGAGAAGACTTTAAAAGAAACGTTAAAAAAACTCAAAAGCGTGCCTTTTATAGACACACGGCCTACCTAAAACAGCATGTGACTGTAAAAGGAAAGTGGTTGCTTAAGACTTGTCCACTCAAACGACAAAGTGAGATATTTCACACAAGCCCGCGGAGTGGCCAAAATTCTTAAAGAGTTTCATCCTGTTGCGTCGTTGTCTAACATATTAACGTGGCTTTAATTCGGACAGCTAAGGAATGGAACGCTCTACCGGATACCTTTGTTAGCATTCAGGACGCAGAAGCCTTTAAAAATTCTCTGTCTTACATCACTGAACCGTAATAAATTTTTTTCGTGTGACTTTCCATGCTACTTGTTGTGTATTGATTTCTAGTGTCATCTTCCCAGTAAGGCGTGCATGTATACTTTGTGTACTTGGCAATGTTTTGTACCTGATAAGTGGTATCTTTTGTCACTGTAAAATGTTTTTATTTAGAGTCCATAAATAAATGTACTTGTTACCCCCACCCCTCTTCTCTTTTTTTGTTTGTTTCTGCCGCCTCAGCTATTTCCTAAAGTTTCTGTTTTTTTTTGCACATCCAACTTTGCCTTTACCCATGTCTTGTATGCCCACCCCTCATGTAATGTATCTTCTATTAGGAACCATTATTGAAGAAAATAAAATAAACAAATAAATAAATAAATAAATAAATAAATAAATAAATAAACAGACTTCCGCGTGTGTGTCACAAAGCTGCAAGCTCCCAAACGAGCTGTTTGACAATCGCTTATACCAAGATGAATGTTCCCTGTCACCCTTTGTGAACAAAGCTAGTTTCGGGTGCACTTTCCCAAATCGAAAAAAATACGTCAGAGAACCACTCGGTGGTATTAATTTTTTACGTGGGAACAAACTTCTATGTTGCGATGCTCCTGGCCACGTTATCTGAATAATAGCTTGCTATTTGTCAACGTCCAACTGGCCAAAACAACATCTAGAAACAACATCTAGAGTGTAGTAGCCAACGTATGACGCGTCGTACTGACGTCACTGGCTACGTCATGTGCCTGTACTTATATTGGCATGCGAGCCGCTTGCTTATCATATTAAACTTTCGCCACCAACTGAGTTCAGCGTCGCCTTGCTCGCCGGTTACAACAGATGGCGACGAGGATGGGATAGGCTGCACAGAACGACGGGGGCGGATCCTGTGAGCAACGACAGCTGGAAGGCGAAAGGCAAGGTATGGCGAAGATGTGGGAATTTGACGCCTTCATAGAAGAAGGATACGAAGATTTCGCATCGTATGGAGAACGGTTTGGGCACTATTTCAAAGTAGCCGGCGTACAAGGCGAAGAACTTAAAAAGTCAGCCTTCATCTCTGCCATAGGAAAGAAAGCGTACAAGACGCTCAAGGACCTTCTTCGGTCATGGCCGGAGCAAGATGGGGCCCTTCGGAGGCAGCTCTCCTGCAACTGTACCAATCTTTATTCGTAAGGTACTTACGATACAGCATGCCCGTGCTTTCAAGCATGAAACCCAGTTGTGCGAGCACGCTAGAAAGCATCCAAGCTCAAGGGTTGCGCACATGGTTGGGCTTACCTCAATGCGCATCAACCAAGGGAACTCTCGCCGAAGCTCGGGCTTGTCCAATCAAAGTATATGTGCTCTGCGAGCCTCTTCGAGTCCACCTTCGCCTGTTGACTCGACACAGGCAACATCAGCGCTCCCTGCCAGCCACTGAGACTGCAGTTATTCAAGAGCTATATCGCGGCTCGAGAACAACATACCGACAAGATTTTCTCCCCCACGTGTTCCTGAGACACTTCCGTGGCTCCTGCCTAGACCACTTGTCATACTTCAGATTCCTGGGATTATGAAGAAGTCCCTTGTATCATCGATCGGCCTAAAGCAACTTACACTGCAGCACATTTATACTACGTACGACGGTGTCGCACACGTATATACTGATGGATCTACCACATCGCGTACCTCCGCCGCAGCTTTTGTCATCCCGCAGATGAAGATAGCTCGACGTTTCAAGATAGATCACAAGACTACATCAACAGCCGCGGAACTTGTTGCTATTCGGGAGGCAATACGTTTCATGTCGACAGAACCCGCTCGTAAATGGACAATACTGTGCGATGCCAAAGCTGCTCTTCATACCATCGATGGCTTCATAGACGAGGTCTATATTATACTTTATCGATTGAAATAGCAGAGCTTCTTGGCATTGCTACAAAAAAATGGACATGATGTAACATTTCAATGGATACCTGCTCATTGTGGCATAATGGACAATGAAGCGGCGGACGCTGAAGCTAAGAGAGCTTTAAATAGTGCCCCGGAAGTGTGTATCGCATTTTCTCGACAAGACACTAACATCCTACTTCGACGCGTAATGCGCTACTCCATCTTAGAGCACTGGCAGAAACCAGAACACCAGCACAAGCGGCTGCACAAATGGGACCCGGAAATGAAGTTCCGTATGCCTCACAAGTTAAAGCGAAGCATCTCATGCATTATCCACCGCATTCACCTCTATGTGGCTTACACGAGACGTTACACCCACTTGATTGGCTGTAATGACACAGGTCCCAATTGTGGTCGCTGTCGGTTACCAGAAACGCTCGAACATATTTTTCGACTGTCCAGCATATGCAAGCGAACGTCAGCAACTGATCTTCGATTAGCCGATATATTAGTCGACCATTAACCGATGAGTTGTGTTAGGTCCTTGGCCTGACGCCAGCAGCACACATGTGGTTATACGAGCCGTCATCGCTTTCTTAGAAGCCACTGGACTGGATGCACGTCTGTAGAGTTACCCAGCCTAATAAAAACATATCATCTCTCTACCTTACCATCGTCATTCTTCACTCTTTCACTCCCCAGTCACCCTTCCCCAGTGAAGAGTAGCAGGCCAGAGCAAACTATAGCTCAGGCCAACCTCTCTACATTTCTTTAAACAAATTCTCTCTCTCTCTCTCTAGTGAACGTAGTGAATCTCTAGTGAATCGCAGTGCCCAAACCCGATGGTTAATATTAAAAAGTCTATAGCATTTCAGCCAGTGAAAAATGGAATCATTTTGGCACTAAAGCTTAAATAGGCAACTTTTAGTTCGTAACTTATTAGAAAAAAGCGTTAAAAAAGTCAAAAGCGTGCCTTTATAGAGACACGGCCTACCTAAAACTGCGTGTGAATGTAAAAGGAAAGTGGTTGCTCAACACTTGTCCACTCGAACGACAAAGTGGAGTGGCCAACATTTTTAAAGAGATTCATGCTGTTGCGTCGTTGTCTAAAATATTAACGCGGCGTTATTTCTGGACAAATGGCTGCAAGAGTACAAAAGTGGCAATCTATCTTCATTGCCTTAACGCTTATGCACTTGAAATTCTAGAAACTGCGCGGCTCGTATTATTCCACAAATTCTATCACGCATCCCCATTCAGCATTTACGTCACCCGACGCCCCTATTTCTCTGTTCGTTGTTGCCAAACCATGCAAGTACATTACCCTCATCCGAAAACTACCGCATTTTTTAGAAAAAATGTATTGCCACAAACGTCAATAACACTCAACAGAACATTTCCTTCTTAGACATACTCTAACGATGATGACAAAACAGACGTCATTTACATGAACATGGTTATGAGATGACGTTGAAAGAATATGTACATTCGATGGTTCACACAAACACAACCACAAAAATACTTCAAGGTAAACAGAGACATAAATAAAACATAAATAGTACTTTTTGCATATTTACATGTTGGCATGCCATTTCTGCCGGCGCATTGAGAGATCAGCCTACCAATACCAGGCCAGCCGAAAGACAAGTTTCACTTGTTCGTCATAGACCGAAACAAAACGGCAAGACCAGTGCCGGAGAAGTTCCTCTTCACCGAAGAAGAAGAGCTCCTCCGACAAAACAGACAGCAGCTCCGAGTACAATCGTTCTAGGATCGGGTAAAGCGCGCGGCGTGGCGGCCCGCTCCAACCGCTTCGCAGCGGTTGCGCCAGAGGCAGAAAGAGTCGGCAACAATGAAAGACAAGCGAAGCGACCTCGCGAACAACGCCCAGAAGAAACAAAGTGATTTACTCTGAGGCAGTGAAATCCGGAATGTACGGCTCTCCAAAAAACGCGAGCAATGACACAATGCCTCAGAAAATGCTGATTTGTTTCCCGAAGGGAGCAGTTGGGACATGTTGCTGACTGGACAATTCTCCACCTTTCGAGGCGGTCGAGAGTGGGAAGCACACCCCATTCCAGGCGCCACATGAAGTCTCAGAGGTGTCCAGGCAGAAAAGAAGCCGTTAAGGTGCTCCAGACACCCGTCTAGAGCGAGCACGGCTGGCTGGCGGGACCAACGCAATTAACAAAGCAGCAGTTGTCTCAACTATGTGGTTGTTCAAAACATCTATGCCAGGAGAGCTCGACTTGACATGGCGAAAAATGCAACAGTTGTTGCATAAAACGCAGGAAGTGATATTGACTGCGGCCCCCTGTTAAGTTGCACATTAGGCATCAAATGCGGAAGGTGAGTACCCAGAAAGTAATATGCAAACGTTCGTGCGGGAGATTCCTCCCATTGCACTAGGCGCAGAAGGAAGCGCAGTGCCAGCAGCCGACAGCGTATGGACCCTGAAGAGAAAGCAAATCCTCCCTGAGAACGCTGCTGTCCCAGTGCCGCGCGAGAGACCAACTGAGTGCCGTCTGATCAAAAAAAGGAACACAAAGCAGACTGCAGTGATCGCACGATACGCAAAGATGGTTGCACGACGTGAGAAAGGTACCAAATGCGACCGCAAAATACATTCTGCGCTAGGTACTTCCGCTCAAGAAGCGGGAAGTCAAAATCCCATGCATCCTGAATTTGCAGTCTTACTTCTTCGAGAGCGTTTAAGCAAACAGATTCGCAAATGCTGTGGTTGTATAAAATACCTAAAATACGAAGGGACGTGGCCGGCTGAATGGGAAAACCGGCGCTAAGCCTGGAAATTGGAGAGCCAATGAAGAAATACCGGGATTTCGATGTTCAATGCTGCACCTGAAATGTCACCATACTGCGAAAATACACGCAGGCTGCGTGAAAGGCTATCTTCATCTGAAAGGTACAAGGTGATATCATCAGCGACAGTTGTGACTTTCACTACACCGCTACCAGGAAGCGCAAGACACCGGATACTGAATCCGCGTCAAGAGCACGCAGGTATGGCTCAAGGATGAGGACAAATAGCACAGGAGGCAATGGACATCCCTGACGGACCCCACGTGTTATGAAAAAGGTGGCACTTTCCCAGCCATCCAGAACTAGTGTGCTTTTCAGACCAGTGTACGTATTTTTAGCCATTTCCACAAACGAATGAGAAAGCCGAAGGCTATGAGCACATTAAGGATATACACATTCTAAGCACTGCCGTCTCATAAGAGAGTAAGCATTAGTTGCTAATGATCTGTTTCGCTCCAAAAGCCTTGTGTTCACGCAGTGGCCGGTTTTGCCAATGTACATATTTCCCCATGACAGCGGAACACAATAAAGCACGGTACTTCGACGTTCTACTTATGTAGAAACAAGTTAGTTAATGGAGCATCAGAAATTATCTTTTTTTGCCGACAGGTTTCTATCCTGCCTCGCGCATACTTCGCTGAGTTTGTTTGGCACTGAAAAAACACGTAGGACGTATCTGCAGCAAACATATTAGGGGCGAAGTCTCTTCTGCCACGGGTAGTGCGTAGGCGATGAATTGAATTGCACAGTAGTAGTAGCAGTAGTAGTAGTCGTAGTCGTAATAGTAAATATACATCTCTAGTTTGGTCCTTGCAATGTTCGCTGGATAGTGGTACTCATATATGATGAATATACGAAGAAAAGATTCGAAATGACGGTACTTGGGGAGTTTACTAGTCGAACGCACAGACGGACTGACAGACCAGCAGACATAGGGATAGACGGACGCGCAAATAGACGGAAGGACGGGCAGACAGACAGATGCAAGGACGGACGCATGGACAGATGGACGCACGGACGGATGGACGCATGAACAAGCGAAAGGGTGGTCTCGCGGATGGTCGCATGAACAGACGCACAGACAGATGGAAGCAAGAACGAACAGATGGACGTAAGCGCAGACGGTCTGACGGACGCTTCGCCCCACTCATCGTCATTAAGGCTTTGGATATTATGTGATTTCTTTAGATTGTGATACTCCGTGTGCATAAAGTATCGAGACGCATTTCCGTGTATTTTCATCAGTCTCTCTCTCTGAGACTGCTTCACAC
>NW_023611116.1:0-110092 GCF_013339725.1 Rhipicephalus microplus
AATCTACAACGCATTCACGCCCCGCCACGGTGTCTAGTGGCTAAGGTATCGGCTGCCTGACCCGCAGGGTCGCGAATTGAATCCCGGCTGCGGCAGCTGCATTTCGATGGAGGTGGAAATGTAGGCCCGTGTGCTCAGATTTGGGTGTCACGGTAATGAACCCCAGGTGGTCGAGATTTCCGTAGCTCTCGACTACGGCGTCTCTCATATCATATTGCCACGTTCCATTTCCCAGTTTGGTTTCGTCCCAAACCCACACGATTCTCAGCGCAAACCGCGCCTGCATTTTCTAGAGCGTTCCGGATTGTAGTAGATCATTTCGATAAGATCACGCCCACTGTGCGAATGGTACAGATTGTTCTGGAACGCACGCCGCCGCCAGCGATAGCGCTAGAACATTCGACGGCGGGAGTATAAATGCCGACGCGCTTCGCCGCTTGTCAGTTGTTGATCGAAGGCCGACGCTCCGTTCGCCGCTATCAGTCTGAGACTGCTATCTGTGCGAGACTGCTGCTGTAATTGGACTTTCTGTTTACCGGGCACAGGTTCGCCCAAATAAACAGTTAAATTCCAACAAGAAGTCTCCTGTCTTCGGCCACGTCACGACCCCGTGACATTTGGTGGAGGTGCTGCTTCGTTCATGTACCGGACGCCCCCGTCAAGCCGTGAACCCAGCCCACGTCGCGGAGAAGACACCGACGCCAACCAGGAGCAGCGAACAAGCCGCCGACAGCAAGGGCTACCACCGGAGTACGGGCTTCTACACGACAAGCCGCGGAAGACCAAGGCCATGACCGCGACTGCAGCGACAATGACAACCGCAGCGTCCCAGCCCACGATGGTCATGCATCAACCCAGGGAACCACCAATTTTCCATGGGTCATCGTTCGAAGACCCGGAGTCCTGGCTAGAGACATACGACCGTGTGGCCGCCCTCAACCACTGGGACCATGACGAAAAGCTGCGTCGTGTGTTCTTCTATTTAGAAGACACCGCAAGGACCTGGCTCGAAAATCGGGAGTCCACGCTCCGAACGTGGGATGTTTTCTGCGGCGCATTCCTGCAAACGTTCGCGAGCGTCGCTCGAAAAGAGAGGGCCGCTGCTTTATTAGAGACCCGGGTTCAGCTACCAAATGAAAATGTCGCCATTTTCACAGAAGAAATGACCCGACTATTCCGTCACGCTGACCCAGACATGCCTGAGGAGAAAAAAGTTCGTTTCCTCATGCGAGGGGTCAAACAGGAGCTCTTCGCGGGGCTGATGAGAAACCCACCGAAAACCGTCCAAGAATTTGTAGCCGAAGCGACCACTATTGAAAAGACCCTGGACATGCGCACCAGACAGTATAATCGTCGCCTGACTGCAGACTGCGCTGCTGCTCAAGCCAGTAACTCCGGAGACCTGCGTGAAACGATCCGAGCGATCGTGCGGGAAGAGCTGCGCAAGCTTGCCTTCGGCGCAGCCTCAAGTGGATTCGATCGCCGACATTGTGCGAGAAGAAGTTCGGCAATCGCTTCAAATTCCCCACGCACCGCTGCCCGAGCCGGAAGCTATGAGCTACGCCGCTGCACTGCGCCACAACGCTCCTCCCCGTCCACGCCAAAACGCCGCCCCATCGCACTTCCGTCGACAGACGCCACCGCCGCCACCACCCCCACCGACGTCATACCGTTCGCCAGCGGCCCAGCGCAGTGCACCGAGGAAGACTGACGTCTGGCGCACCCCTGACCATCGCCCGCTCTGCTACCACTGCGGCGAGGCCGGACACACATACCGCCGTTGCCAGTACCGACAGATGGGATTGCGTGGCTTCGCCGTCAATGCACCGCGCCCACAGCCAGGAGAACGACCACGTGACATCGCCGACTACCTGACAGGAACTCGGTGGACACCACGAAGCCCTTCGCGTTCGCCGTCGCCCAGCCGCCGCACGTCACCGCACCACCGACAGTACTCTGGCCCAACGCGGGGCCGGTCTCCTAGCCCGTATCCGGGAAACTAAGGGCAGCAACCGGTGGAGGTGCGGTTGCTGTGCGACGAACTACCGAAGATCCTCCGACGACGACGACGCCGCGACGGAGCTTTCCGAACACAACGCCAACCAGGCAAAGCCCTGACGGCGAAAGCTCACTTACCGAAGGTGGCCTGACGACGCAACATGGAAGCAGCGGAAGACCAAGGCCATGACCGCGACTGCAGCGACAATGACAACCGCAGCGTCCCAGCCCACGATGGTCATGCATCAACCCAGGGAACCACCAATTTTCCATGGGTCATCGTTCGAAGACCCGGAGTCCTGGCTAGAGACATACGACCGTGTGGCCGCCCTCAACCACTGGGACCATGACGAAAAGCTGCGTCGTGTGTTCTTCTATTTAGAAGACACCGCAAGGACCTGGCTCGAAAATCGGGAGTCCACGCTCCGAACGTGGGATGTTTTCTGCGGCGCATTCCTGCAAACGTTCGCGAGCGTCGCTCGAAAAGAGAGGGCCGCTGCTTTATTAGAGACCCGGGTTCAGCTACCAAATGAAAATGTCGCCATTTTCACAGAAGAAATGACCCGACTATTCCGTCACGCTGACCCAGACATGCCTGAGGAGAAAAAAGTTCGTTTCCTCATGCGAGGGGTCAAACAGGAGCTCTTCGCGGGGCTGATGAGAAACCCACCGAAAACCGTCCAAGAATTTGTAGCCGAAGCGACCACTATTGAAAAGACCCTGGACATGCGCACCAGACAGTATAATCGTCGCCTGACTGCAGACTGCGCTGCTGCTCAAGCCAGTAACTCCGGAGACCTGCGTGAAACGATCCGAGCGATCGTGCGGGAAGAGCTGCGCAAGCTGTTGCCTTCGGCGCAGCCTCAAGTGGATTCGATCGCCGACATTGTGCGAGAAGAAGTTCGGCAATCGCTTCAAATTCCCCACGCACCGCTGCCCGAGCCGGAAGCTATGAGCTACGCCGCTGCACTGCGCCACAACGCTCCTCCCCGTCCACGCCAAAACGCCGCCCCATCGCACTTCCGTCGACAGACGCCACCGCCGCCACCACCCCCACCGACGTCATACCGTTCGCCAGCGGCCCAGCGCAGTGCACCGAGGAAGACTGACGTCTGGCGCACCCCTGACCATCGCCCGCTCTGCTACCACTGCGGCGAGGCCGGACACACATACCGCCGTTGCCAGTACCGACAGATGGGATTGCGTGGCTTCGCCGTCAATGCACCGCGCCCACAGCCAGGAGAACGACCACGTGACATCGCCGACTACCTGACAGGAACTCGGTGGACACCACGAAGCCCTTCGCGTTCGCCGTCGCCCAGCCGCCGCACGTCACCGCACCACCGACAGTACTCTGGCCCAACGCGGGGCCGGTCTCCTAGCCCGTATCCGGGAAACTAAGGGCAGCAACCGGTGGAGGTGCGGTTGCTGTGCGACGAACTACCGAAGATCCTCCGACGACGACGACGCCGCGACGGAGCTTTCCGAACACAACGCCAACCAGGCAAAGCCCTGACGGCGAAAGCTCACTTACCGAAGGTGGCCTGACGACGCAACATGGAAGCAGCGGAACAAGCCGACGCAGCCGTGACCCGACGCCACGCCCTAACTGTAATGCGAGACGGCGAATTAGCGACCTCGACGTTCTTATCGACGGCCACAGTGTGACCGCTCTCGTCGATACTGGAGCCGACTATTCTGTCATCAGTGGGTCGTTCGCCGCGAAGTTAAAGAAAGTTAGGACAGCTTGGAAAGGCCCTGAAATCCGCACAGCCGGAGGTCATCTCGTAACGCCTGCAGGAATCTGCACAGCGAGAGTCACCATTAACGGCCGTATTTATCCTACAGACTTCGTAGTCCTACAGCGTTGCTCGAGAGATGTCATCCTTGGCATGGACTTCTTATGCCTCCATGGTGCTGTCATCAACCTAAAAACAAAGTCGATAACGTTATCCACAGAAGAAGCACTACCGCCGCGCACGCCGTCTGGACACCATGCCTTGAATGTGCTGGAAGAACAAGTCACCATTCCGCCTCGCTCAAGCGTCATTATTTCAGTCGGCGCTCCTGAATCACCTGACTTCGAAGGCGTCGTTGAAGGCAGTCAGCATCGTTGGTCACCCGAAATATTTGCGTCGCAAGAGGAATTGCAGAGTTGCGGGGAGGCAAAGCAACGGTTATGCTCACAAATTTCAGCAATGAGTACAAACATGTGAACAAAGGAACAACGGTCGCATACATCGAAGAAATTGTCGAAGCCACCAGTGCTTTCGCCCTCGCCGATTCTGCGGAACCTGCTCAGAGGAACCAAGCCCCTCCCATAGCTTTCGACGTCAATCCCAGACTTCCGAACGATAAGCAAGAACAGCTCAAGGCCCTGCTCCTGCAATACGAAGATTGCTTTTCGTCGTCATCGAAAATTCGGCAGACCCCAATCACGAAACATCGCATCATAACCGAAGAAAATGCCAGACCACTCCGTCAGAGTCCGTACAGGGTTTCGACGCGAGAACGTGAGGCCATCAAGAGACAAGTTGATGAAATGCTGCGGGATGACATTATCCAGCCGTCCAAGAGCCCATGGGCATCCCCCGTGGTGTTAGTGAAGAAAAAGGATGGGACCCTACGTTTCTGCGTCGATTATCGCCGCCTGAACAAAATCACAAGAAAGGACGTGTATCCTCTCCCACGAATAGACGACGCACTTGATCGGCTCCATAACGCCAAGTACTTTTCGTCAATGGACCTCAAGACTGGCTATTGGCAAATCGAAGTCGACGAAAGAGACCGAGAGAAGACGGCGTTTATAACACCGGACGGCCTCTTCGAGTTTAAGGTGATGCCCTTCGGCCTTTGCTCAGCGCCTGCAACTTTTCAACGCGTTATGGATACAGTACTGGCAGGATTGAAGTGGCAGACTTGCCTTGTGTACTTGGACGACGTCGTCGTGTTTTCCTCGAGTTTCGACGAGCATCTTCGGCGCCTTGAAGCTGTACTTCAAGCCATCAAGACTTCCGGACTCACACTGAAGCCAGAAAAGTGCAGATTTGCGTATGAAGAGCTCTTGTTTCTGGGGCACGTTATCAGCAAGTCTGGAGTTCGTCCTGATCCACGGAAAACAGCCGCCATCGCCGAATTCCCGCCGCCCACTGACAAGAAAGCCGTGCGCCGATTTCTGGGCCTTGCGCCTATTATAGGCGGTTCGTGAAAAACTTCGCCCGCATCGCCGATCCTCTCACTAACCTTACCAAGGCCGACGTGGAGTTCAAGTGGGAAACGCCACAGGAACACGCTTTCCAGGAGCTTAAACATCGCCTCCAGACGCCTCCGTTACTTGCATTTCGACGAATTCGCCGAGACAGAAATACATACTGACGCAAGCAGCGTAGGTCTTGGCGCCGTTCTTGTGCAGAGGGCTGACGGACTTGAAAGGGTTATTAGTTACGCCAGCCGATCGCTATCCAAAGCAGAAGCAAATTATTCCACAACAGAAAAGGAGTGCTTCGCCATCATCTGGGCTACGTCGAAATTTCGCCCATACCTCTACGGCAGGCCCTTCAAAGTTGTGAGCGACCACCACGCCTTGTGTTGGCTAGCCACTTTGAAGGACCCTTCAGGTCGCCTCGCACGATGGAGCCTGAGACTTCAAGAATATGACATTACTGTCATTTACAAATCCGGCAAAAAACACTCCGACGCCGACTGTCTCTCTCGTGCGCCTGTCGACCAACCGCTACCCGACGACCCGGATGACGACTACTTCTTGGGAACGATAACTACCGACGACTTCGCTGAACGACAGCGGGCCGACCCGGAACTTAAGGCCCTAATAGAATACCTCGAAGGCAGGACCGCCGAAGTCCCGAAGGTATTCAAGCGCGCACTTGCGTCGTTTTTTCTACGAAACGGTCTTCTACAAAAGAAAAACTTTTCACCGCTTCGGGCTAAGTATCTCCTTGTGGTGCCTTCAGCTCTGCGACCAGAACTCCTGCAGGCCCTGCACGACGATCCGACGGCAGGGCACCTCGGTGTTTCTCGCACGCTCGCGAGGATACAAGAAAGGTACTACTGGCCGCGTCTTACAACCGACGTCACTCGTTATGTGAGGACATGCCGGGACTGTCAGCGACGCAAGACACCGCCGACAAGGCCAGCGGGACTTCTGCAGCCAATTGATCCACCTTGCCGACCTTTCCAGCAGATTGGTATGGACCTACTGGGGCCGTTCCCGACGTCGGCTTTCGGAAACAAGTGGATCGTGGTAGCTACCGACTACCTCACCCGCTACGCCGAGACAAAAGCCCTGCCAAAAGGCAGTGGAAGGTTGCCTTTGTTTTGCGTACAGACGAATCCTCAATGAAGCGGGCACGAAAATAAACGTTTCGCCCTTTTTCCTGCTTTATATGCTCAATACAGAGCAATCGGCTTGACATAACACGACAGCTCTTCTTTCGTGTGCGGGCTGCGCTTAGCATTAAAGAAGGCGTAGCACTCGTACGCTTAGCAGTGTAAAATTAACACTGCTGAAATCGCCCTTGTGAAGATCGTCATTTTGGTCGTGTTGTAACTGCGCTCATTTGTGTTTCGCTTTCGCTGGTGAACCAAGTCGAATTTAATTACTTCTAAATTACCAAGGGGCCGCTATTTCGGAATATATAGCGGCAGTTTGTTTTTCGCAGGAAGAATTTACTTTTCTCGTTGTGCCTTGCCGCCTGTTCCTACAAATAAATATTAAAAAGGTCAATTACTACGATTCCACCATGTGCTGCCAGGATAGATGTTTCTTTACAATTATATATATATCCCCTGATGAAGGGAGGACCCCTCCCAAAACTGTTGGGAAATAAATATATTTATCCTTGTTGACTACGCTCCCATTGTGCCATAACCCATACCTTCACGAAGACTAACTGGCTCATTGAATTATTACTCCCACTATATATATGTATATATATATATATATATATATATATATATATATATTATATATATATATATATATATATTTATGGATTTTCTAATTCTGTGTGCGTGCATATGAAACTTGAATAGCTGCCCGTAGCGGCATTACACATCTGCCGGAAATGCTTCAGACAATGCTGCTCTTCAGTTCAAACAACGGACATCCTCTGTAATTATGGTGTTGTGACAGGGACGAGTAGTCAATTCACCTTCACGTTTCGCTTTTCGTAGACAAGTCACTGCATATCACTCATTGGTCGAGACCCGTGCAAAAGCTATTAAATGAGGGCGGGCAACGTACTGCACTACGTTCTCTGACTGCTCACGGAATATTAGGAGGACGAGGAAGAGGGAAATTTGAAGCAGCCACCACGTCGACGTCTGCGCGCGGATTGACTTGCCGACGTAAACACCTGCTGCCCTTGAAAAGCGCTCGACTCCGGACGATCTAGCTATTAGCACGGAATCTCCGTTCTGGTGCGTATTCTGTTAGTACTTCTTATACGTATCATTACCGAAGTGGGAACAGATGGCCAGTGTAGTATATACTGTTGAATGCAGAATTGCATAAAAAAACGAGGTATCATGAGTGGCACGTACTCGTATAATCTACAACGCATCCACGCCCCGCCATGGTGGTCTAGTGGCTAAGGTACTCAGCTGCTGACCCGCAGGTCGCGGGATCGAATCCCGGCTGCGGCAGCTGCATTTTCTGATGGAGGCGGAAATGTAGGCCCGTGGTGCTCAGATTTAGGCGGACGTTAAAGAACCCCAGGTGGTCAAAATTTCTGGAGCCCTCCACTACGGCGTCTCTCATAACCATATGGTGGTTTTGGAACGTTAAACCCCACATATCATCAAATCCCAACTCAGCTACAGATATCATTTAAAGAACTTTAGAAAAATAAATGTCGCATGTCGGGTCACGTTAGCTGACAAAATTGGCGGGGAAGACACGTTTTATTACCTTAGGCGGAAGGCCACGTGAATTGCGTAACTAAGTGGTACTTTACAGTCGACCGGCCATTAAAAACGGCTCACCAATAAGTCATCTCCATCATCAATAGCTACAGCACGTAGGTGTGCAGCTACGCAAGGGCACACATGGCCATACTGTGGCTAGTCACACCAGTGGCTTTGCTGGGGGCGGGTTGGAGCTTAAAAAAGGCGTAACCACGTCACAAACTTTAACAGAATGCGACAAAAGCTCTGTTCAAATTTCTACGTGACATGGTCTTGAACAAGCAGCTGTAACAGATATGCCACACACCACGAAAGACAAGACTGTAGTATGACTGAGTGTTGGCGCGTGCGCTGCCAAATGTGCTGTGTTTATCGCTCTTCCCTCTCTGCTCTCTATCTTTCGTCTCCCCCATTCTCCTCCCATGCTCAGGGTAGCAAACAGGCTGCCTATAGGCTTGTTAACCTCCGTGCCGTTGTTTTCTTCCTATTTCCCTTCCTTCCTTAAAAGTCTCCAAACACAATGGACCAGTTGTCAGACTTTCTCATCGTCCGAAACATCACACCATCAAAAGTATCATCAATAGTCATGTGGGTAGGAGTCATTCAAGCAGCAAAGAATCCGTACGCATGCAGACGCATGAGTTTCAACCAGGTGTCACACCAGGGCTCACACCAGGTCAACACGCGCAGGCGCATTCACGCTGCCCATCAATTGCAAACAGCTACGCTAGATTACGTTATAATTATCAAAAGCAGCAGCCTCAAAAGTATTTTTTCATTGCCGCGTGGGACGCGTGTACAGCTGCGTAGCTGCTAACCTGAAATCCAACGTGCAAAGTAATGCATGAGGTATTGCGCCGTGGCAATTACACAATGCAACAAATAATTTCTGGGGCTTCACAACACCTAACTTACGTCGTGATAGTGAGGCACGTCTCATTGAAGTGCTCCGGCAATTTCGAACACATGAAATGTCTTCAACGTGCACCTAGTGTAAGTTTTCGGAACCCTCACACTTGGTATACATCGAAACACAACCGGCGCTGTCGCGATCAAGCCCTATCGGAATCCGAGTGCCGCTGCAGCGTTGACTTACATTTGCGTGGTATAACTCCCCGTATGATGTCATAGGAAGTGCTTAATATGTGGACGCTTCAACGCTGGCCTACCAGTACAAAGGGCAGTGCCACAATTTATAATCGTTCTCTGAGGCCCGGCAGGCGTCGGCCCTCTCTTAGCCTCTAAACAGCGAATAGGACCTTTAACCTTGTTTGTCACTGTCGTGTTTTTGTCTTATCTGAATTTGGTATTTATGCAAAGAAGAGCTACGCGTCCTTCACAACTAGCTTACCCGCATTGGTAGCTGAGTAGGTCAAGTATCGCGCTGCTACGCACGAGGACGTGGGTTTGATCCCCACCTCAGTGACCACATATCAAAATTTTGCGGCATAAGAGCTGCCGCATACTTCTTATTCAGAAATCGCAGCATATCCACGGAGTGAATGATGATGAGTGGGGCGAAGCGTCCGTCAGCCCGTCCGTGCTTGCGTCCGTCCGTTTGTTCTTGCTTCCGTCCGTCCACGCGACCATCCGTGCGTCTGTCCATGCGTCCATCCGTCTGTCCGTGCGTCCGCCCTTGCGTCCGTGCAACCGTCGGTCCGTCCCTTCGTGCGTCCATCTAGTGAAAACTCCAAGTACCACCGCTCTGGAGCGGGTATGTGCCACAGAGGTATGTATGTATGTATGTATGTATGTATGTATGTATGTATGTATGTATGTATGTAGATACATACATACATACATACATACATACATACATACATACATACATACATACATACATACATAATACATACATACATACCTGCATACATACATACATACATACATACATACATACATACATACATACATACATACATACATACTACATACATACATACATACATACATACATCATACATACATACATACATACATACATACATACTACATACATACATACATATGGAAGAGCGACAGACCCACGCCATAAGGAGCTTCGCCCCTAAAAACTAATTTTTACAACTATAACATTTGAGCGTGGGCGGTTATATGGCAAAATGTAAGCAATGTTGCGTTGCTGTAACTCCGGTAACCATAACTTCAAACACAGTTGGCGCTGCCCAAACACCAAGCTTGATTGAAAAACTCCATTAGGAAGCATCATCACCGCTAGTGAAATTTAATGCTAAATATTTGTGATAGACGCCCCACAACATCAGGGTTCATTGCCGCGTGGGACGCGTGTACAGCTGCGTAGCTGCTAACCTGACATCCAACGGGCACAGCATTGCATTAAGTCTTGCGCCGTGGCAATTACACAATCCAACAAGTAATTTCTGGGGCTTCAGGCGCCGAACTTACGTCGTGATGGTGAGACACGTCTTATTGAAGTGCAATTGAAGTCTTATTGTGGCGCGCACCACGCTTCTCTTCCGAGAAGCGTGGTGCGCGCCGCACACTTGAAAGGAACTTTAATATGTGGACGCATGACGTTGCATTGTTTTGCTGCTTTTTGCTTTTCAAAAACTTTAAGTGACCACTGTTCTACACAAACTCAATTTTGGGTCAAAATTTCTCGGAGCCGTTCACTACCTCTGACGTCTCTCATGAGCTATAAGTGGTTTTGGGACCGTGTAAACCCCACATAATGCATAAAAATTCTTCCTTCATCTTACGCTCTATTATTTATGTGTTTGCTACAAGGAAAGAGCAAACAAACCTGGCTGCTACCGTTCAAGTTTCCACCGTTCACAATAATCGCGGCATTGTATTTTTATTTGCAGCAGCTGGACAATGAAGCTGATGGTGACCCTGATTGCTTTTGCCATTGTTGGCGTATTGCTTCATAGTAAGTGTTCCACAAGAAGTGTATAAATCGCATCATTATCATCATTATCACCATCGATGGCAATATAATTTTCTGCCAACCACTATGCACACATGATAAGAGTTGAGAGGCGCGAAGAGGATGATAGACAATGGAGTTATACACTCAGAGGCGGTCACAACCCGCAATGCTAATTGAGATGAGGAAAATACTTAATTTCCTTTTAGCGTGCTGTTGCGCGTCCTCGGTACTCATTTGAATGCGGGTGATTCAGGTAAGGTGAAGCAGCACTTTCGGTGATAACGAAATTCACACAACATTCCCATGGCAATCGCCTGCCTGTATATTCATTTCGCTGCAACATCGGTTGCACTATATAAAAAGCAACGTTCTTGAAAAAAACACCAGGACTGCGCGCAGTATGCGCAGAACGTAACAGCGAAAGCTGAGAGAATGGCCTTTCTCAGACTTTTTACAGCGAAAACTGTTACGAGATCACAACACGGCTTACGTGTGGTGCCAGTTCACCACTGCCACCATACCTACCGCCGGGGTCCGTCACAACTATTGCGCGAAATAAGAAAAACAACTCAGTAAATAAAAGCACCAATCACATAATGAAACCTGAACCCGGGCCTCTTACGTGCCAGCCCAGTGTTCTGCCTATGTGCCACACCAGAGCTTGCAACTCGTTTCCAAACTGGCCTTAGGCAGGCTTGATGTCGGGAAAGGAATCGCGTTATAATGGCTAATAAAGCGTTTTAGAACATGAAAGGAACAAATAACCAGGCGTCAAACTTCGCGGATTGCGTAATCATTGGGTCGTCCGATGTTGCAAGCCATTACAAAAGCTTACTCTTGATCACCTATTAACTGCGGCACATGCCCACTTCCAGCATGATAAGTGTGAAGCGGATACCATGCTTCTCGACCCAAAGAATGACGAAGGACAGCATATATAGTGAACGCTGGCCAACTACACAAAAATTATGATTCGCGTTCCGCAGGACCAAAATAAGGTTATATAATTTTCTTCTTTCCTTATATATGGCGTAGTGAGTACCCAGCTAGTGTACTTGTAGCAGTTACCCAAATAATGATTATAAAAATCCCTGAAAGGCCGCGCTTACAGCTTTCGGTGTGACAGTCCTATGCATTCCGCGCTGTTCTGGCGTTTTTTTATTTCTTAACAGCCTTTCGGTACCTGCTGGAAGCCCACTTGTAGGGTACCCACTGTGCCATAAATTATTATGTAGTAGGCAGTTATTTACTGCGCCATCCTTCGTCATTCTTCCGAGAAGCGTGGTACGCGCTGCACACTTGCAAGTGACTTTATTATGTGGACGCATGAAGTTGCATTGTTTTGCTACTTTTTGCTTTTAAAAAACTTTAAGTGACCACTGTTCTACACAAACTCAATTTTATATGTTTTAAATGCGAAGCATTTCTTAGTGAACTTCGGCGAATTTGAGCGTATCTATCTATCTTTCTACCCGCTTACGTTTGGGTACTCTCGTGGCCACCCCCTTACCTAGGCGAGAACCAAAATTAGCATGGGAAGGTAAGATGCTTTGACGAATATGACGCGCTGGTCAAGACATGAAAAATTTCAAAATGCCGCCGCGTACATCGTCAAAAACTTTTCGCCAGACAGTGGCACATACCCACGGGAGGGTTATGTGCCACTGGTATGTGTGTTTGTGGCACCCGTGATATACACTTAGTATCTACCCAGAAACGACGAGAGCACACATAGGCAGTTTCAACGTGTGAGCGCTAAGAAATACCCAACACCTGTAGTGTCGACTCGACAAATGCAAATAACAAATGTCAGGGTTCCAGCTGGAGTCGAACCCAAGCATTCTGCGTGGCAATAAAGCATTTAACCACAGAACTATGGCAGGTTTCGGAACTACTTTTCAAATAGACACTAATCTTGGTGAAACGTCGATGATGGTTGCTGTACTGCCTACCCAATTTCATAAACAATACGTATGTACTCCATTGATAAAGCCGTCACGTCGGGTTCACGTCGATTGTGGTTAGTTGCCATGCGCTGAAGTTGATATTCGTAGCAGTGTACAGGGCCAGCATGCTCGCGAGCATCAGTGCTTCATATCAGCTTCTGGTGTTTCTAATACGAGTGTTGCAGCTGGCATCGTTGCCCAAGGGCAAACAACTGGTTATATAACCATCTGCAACTCTTCAACATATGTCTGTGCGCGCAACATTTATAGATATATTGAACGTCATTTGATGACGTGTTGCTCAATAAAAAAATGCAACACCATCACCTTCCCTCCACATGCTTCGCATAACGTCGATTCCCATCTACGTGGGATCTAGCTGCCGAATTTTTTAATTAATGTGTTGTTATTGTTACAACTCACGTACACTTATTTACGTTACTGTCTTGTACGCTGCGTATAGCGCTGCCACAAAGGGCTTTCAGGCACTCTCAAGCTGTTTGGAACAGCTCTTCGCCTGAAGTACCCCCAAAAAATTTTAAAAAAGCTGTTGTCAATAAATATTTTATCAATTTCTGCAATTTTATGTGCGGTGGTTGACGGCGATCAACTATTTTGCCAGAAGTGTTTGTAATGCCTCACAATCCCCCCCCAGGGGGTATGCGCACTACAGTTAATCAGTGAACAAGACCAAGCTTTTCAAAGGGCTGGAGCATTCTACGGCCCACTCATTGCGCCATTCTTATTGTGTGACACGTGGTTGTTCTTTTGCTGCATCAAAACGCTTGAATACTCATAATATATAACGCAATTCCTTTCCCGACATCAAGCCTGACTGATGCCAGTTTGTAAAGAAGTTCGAAGCACCGGCGTGGCTCAGTGGTAGAATACCGGGCTGGCACGCAGGGGCCCCGGATTCGAATTGCATTGTATTCTTGGTGTTTGTTTGTTTGTTTGTTTGTTTGTTTGTTTGCTTGTACCCTCTAATCCATGGCTCGTACCCACTCTGGGGGATTGGCCAAGAGAACATATAGTCTATGGACGATAACTGCATTGTTGCTTACAACGAAAACAAAAGGGGGGGGGTTGTATAGTGAAGACAGTATGTTAAAAAAAGAAAGAAACCAAAGATTTAGATAGTGGGAAAAAAGAATCAACAACAAAGTAGACACTAATAGCTACAACTTGATTTTGGGAGCCGACCAGACAGCTGGTTTTGCCAAACCCGATTAATTTGGTATGTGACGGATTTATCCAGAATGGAAAATTACTTCTCGACCCGTTTTTTTTTGAGTATCTGTTAACGTGGGCTTTATGTTGAAAAACGTTTAGAGTCTTGAATAAAATTACACACCGCATCGAATGCATCTCTGTGGCAATTTCCCAAAACAGAGGCACCAAAACTTAGAACATTTTCTGTGGTTAAATTTAAACCTAGCTTCGCAAATGGAATATCTAAAAGTCGTTTCCTAATTATAGCATAGTTACGACATGAGCCAAAATAATGTTCAATAGTTTCTGATTCTTCGCAGAACGGACAAAGGGGGGAAAGTGTTTCTTTTTCACTGAGTTTTTTCTTGTTTTATGTGATATCGGTTACGGACACCAGCGGTGGCGGACAACTAGTGCGCACGTGACCCTCTTTGTGCTCTCATAATAGCATTCTTTGTAAAACTGGCGCATCTGTCATTTAGACAAAGAGCTACCTCGTGACTCTAGCGCGAGTATAAGATCAATATTATTTTTTAAAAATCCTAGTATATCTTGCGCTAGTGGAGCAAGGCTAAAGTCTCAGCATGGCTGACCGGTGCCTATAGCTGGTCCAAGCCATTCGAAGCAGTGATGAGCGATACTACGTCATACGAACTAGTGCCAAGTGATTTCAAGCGCCGCTCCACTCAAGTACAGCCGGTTTTCGACGCTTCAGCTGTAGTATGTCTAGGGCTACAATAAACAAGTCCAGTAGAGCAGTCTCGCTTGGAAGAGTGCCGCCATTCCCAATAGGTGGCTTCCTCGTCAATGGTGCGAACCTTTATCCCTCTTCCCATGTCTGCGTAGGGGCACCACCACTACATGACGGCTTTTTACAGAACGAAGGAGCGCAGGCGCAGTTCACCGTCGCGTCACGTCTGGCTAGGCCGAGCTGTAGTGGGCTGTGGTAGAGCAGTGTATGTGCTAGCGATGCAGGCGAAGAATGTGCAACTGGTTGCTAGTCAAAGCATGGTGACGTGATAGTGGCGCTTGTTGGACGAGTTCGACAGCTCCGCGTTTAAAAAGAAACGCTCGGCCTGCGTGGTAGGCGCAGCACACTCACAGCGAAAGCCTGAAGAGCGGTCTTTCTGAGCCTTTTCAAAACACTCATTGGGTAACTGCTGCACGCACACTTGCTTGCTACCAACTGAGGCATTAATAATAAACTTTTGGGTAGTAGGCCGGCATTCCCTATGCCATTTTTCTTCGTTCTTCTGAGAAACCTGGCATCCGTTCCACACTTCCAAGGAATGTTGTGCCAATTGTCCATGCGGTGGCTGACGACGATGAGGAATTATGGCTGCAGTGGGTATGCGCCAAAGTTAAAATGAGAACAAGAACAAGCTTTTGTGATGGTTGGGAGCATTGGACGGCCCGTTACGCCATTCGTTACGCTATTCGCATTTTGCGAAGACTGTTTGTTCTTTCACTGTTTTAAAACGTTTTATAAGTCGTGTTAACGCGATTGCTTTTCCGACATCAAGCTTGCCTAAGGCAAGTTTGACAACAAGTCACAAGCACCGGTGTAGCTCAGTAATAGAATACTGGGCTGGCACCCAGCGGACCCGGGTTTGAGCCCCACAGTACCATTGGTGCTAGGTCGTGCATGCCTAAGGCAAGTTTGACAGCCTTGATCTGAAGTGGGGGCTGGGTAGGCCAACGTTTCCGAATGTCATTATTGCTTATTCCACGTCAAAAACAATATCACCGCCCAAGCATACGTAAAAATGATTAACTAGCGAAAGCTGAAACGTGTGGCCCCAATATTTAGCCATAGGTTCAACTCGACGCTGCACTGAAGCCTTTCACAATTATTGGTTACAAGTCCTTGCTTAGCAATGAGGTTTTACACACGTTTGACTTGGGTTTATTTTACATGCCGCATATTCTGCCTTGCATGATCATATGCATGGTCATGGACAAGTGCAATTAGCGGTAAAATGCGTTTCGCAATGCGTTAATCGCAGTGATTGCTTGCGAACCAGAGGTTGTATAAATCAAAGCACACATCCGTTGCATGCAACAGAGACCTCAGCGCTACCAATAGATGTTTGCTGTGGTGACGGCGCAAGAGTGGTTGCACCACAATGCTTTACAAAAGTTGCGCAAGCTGTAAAAGCGTTCAAAGTTACTTTTCGATATAAATGCGTCCTAAGTACGAAAAAATAACTTTTTGCTTCACATGTCAATGTCTCCGTCATGCGACGCAGTCGGTCAGTTTTCACGTTTGAGGAGGCATGTGAGGTTTTTGCATTTACAGTAAAAACAATACAAAAGGAGAGGGAAAACACAGCATGAGTAAGCTACACAGCAGAGTTAAGAACCGAGAAACTACATTGCATGGCCAACCAAATTTCAAACGCGCTGCGGAACCATTGTGATAAATTGACGCAAAACAGAACATTAGAACTAGGCAAACGTCATATAAAGTATTGCTTGATCCTCATCTCTTGCTAAATTGAAAGCAGTAATTCATTAAAAGTGGACGTTCGATTGATAAGCGGGACACAATTGTAAGGTGTATACCTTCGTTCATACAGCCTGGATGGTTGTATACATGCGCTGTCAAAAGTTACAACCACTGCATTACGCGAAGTGTTAAGAACCACCAGAGCCATTGAAGAACTTTGGATTGTACACAAATGTTCACGAGAGGCTCCAGGAAAAAGAAATAAGCATGCTTTTATAGCGGAAACAGATGTTATAGCGGAATCAGCATTACGTCGAATTTCTAGCTTACATGCCTCATTCGACGCTAGTTTTCACTGTATCAGAGCTCTCCCGAATTTTCTTGAAGCACACATTACTCTGATGACGTATTCGACCTTCACGGCTGCAATTAGTAACGTTTCACAGCTCCGGCACGTGCCGTACAATTGCAGCGCCGCAGCCGCTCCGATGCCCCGCCATTGGCGAAGGCGCCCCTAGCGGTTGCTCCTGTCTCTATATCAAACTTTCGCCGAAGCTTCATGACCAGTAAAAGTATTGAAGGACTCTATTATTACTACCACAATCAAACTATTCGCTCTCTATTTTCACTCCAACATTTATTTCAAGTTTCTTTATGATGCACATGAAATATGTTGTAAAATGTTTAAACTGCTACTTGTCCAAACATAATTCATTTTGAAACTTGCGGAGAATGCAATCAGCTTCCTAATACCATACTTTGACAGATCACTACAACTTTAAGCAACCGATAACTTACCACGTTGCTAAGTATCTAAGTAATAAAACTGCTGTGCTTCACTTCATTAGGCTCATATTTTTGTTATTGCCACCGGCATTACTTTACTGCTATAATTTGCTTGCGTTGTTCTTTCCACGTATGATTTTTGTCACGTTCATGTCATTGTATTGTTTACTACAGCTAGTTGACCAAGTTCTCAAGCCACGACCACATCCTCATTTCCAAACACTTCTCTTAACGCTTCTTCGCAGACAGTTCAGCTGCACCGGCAGGCCAGCTCGCCGGAGCGTCGCCTGAGGAAGCTGAACGCACCGTTCGTTACAACAATGACGCTGTAGCCCGTGTATCTGTCGCTTGTGTGAACAACATTTGCACCGTGTCGCAATTGAAGAAATAGATGCCAGCCTTAAAAAAGTTACGCTTGGTTGCAACGCAGCCTTGCGTAACTGCTGCTCAATTTTCGAAGCGGAAGATGATTTTACTGCAGCGCTGCCTCAAACGACCACGTGTGCAATGAAATTGTCGACTGCACTCTGCAGGTGGTGGTGATAGAATAAATTGGTTTTCAAAAACTGTAAACAAACGGGAATATTTAGTTTTTGTATGTCTCACCAAACGCGAAAACGACCGACAGCGCAGCACCAGTGACGCTAAAAATAACATATACACGTCACATTATGATGTCAGCAGGGTACGCATCTGGGTTGGTTGGTTCATGGCTTCTAGCATATATAAAACAGCGCTAAAAAGACAGCCCAAAGAAACGACACAGACCACAGTGCTGTCTAACAATCGAAAGTGTTTTACTCTTCCAGTACGTGTACATATGCTCTACCACAATGTCAAGTAACAGAAAAGAACAAAGAACCAATGAGCCTGCGTAGAGGCAATAAAAATACTCAAGAGACTAGGGACGTTTAGATTGTGCGAATAGTACATTTTAGGTTCCAAGCGAATAATGATTTTGAATGAATAATTCTGAATTAAATTAAAATACTATTTAGCGCATAATATAAAGAAAATTGACATACTTGTCAGGACGCGATCAACCTGCACTATAACTTTTATTTCAAACAGGACCTGCGCAAACGCCCTCCTTTTTGTTGTTGTTCAAAATGGAAACACCTTTGAAAATTAGCCGGATATGAGTTTCGATAGAAGCCATGAATGGCCCAATTAATATGTTACGTTTTAAAACGAACTGCACTCGGGGCGTATGAGCCTGTATGACAAGCTTTTAAACTTTAAAAATGGTTAATCTGTGTGAGGATAATATGTTCATTTAACCTTGATTGATATGTGGGGTTTAACGTCCCAAAGCTACCATATGATGAGAGGCAGTGTTAGTGGGAAGCTCCGGAAATTTCGACCACCTGGGTTCCTTGACGTACGCCCTAATCTGAGCACATGGGCCTGCAGCATTTTCGCCCCCACGAGAAATGCAACCACCGCAGTCAGCGTTAGATCACGCGACCTGCGGCTCAGCAGCCGAGTTGTTCGTTTAAGCTTAAACATGGGCTCAGTGGCAGTGTGTTTTTCTCTGCGACAAGTTCTTTCAGGGTTTTGCACTCCTCTACTTTAGTGAAACCACCTTTACAGTTGGCTACGGTTTTCATTTGGAGCACGGTGGTAATTTCGAACTAATATGCACTCATTCGTTCGTTTTGAATACTCTGAAGTAGTGAATAATTTAAATTTAAATCGCAGCGATCTGTAGTAGAGTAGTATTTGTTATAATATTCAAAACGTTAGAATATTAGCAGAAGCCTAAGTGATGTTAGCACCATCAGAAGACAGAAATTCGAAAGGAGGCGCACACGTGTCTAGCAGCTCTTATATATGTAATACGCTTCAGAAATTATGGTATTTTGACAGAAAACTCAAATCTTGAAAAACTGGCTGGGAACTTCAATGACTACAATGATGAGGAAGCCCACTATCTTTAGCTTTTTTGTGGAGCTAGTTCCCACGCGAATGTGGTCAATATCACACCGCTTCTTTGGCTAATATATTAAGCCCCGCAAAAAGAGGAATTTTAACACAACATCAACACAACACTGAACAAACATCTCACTGATGTTTACAAAATTTCATCTTGGCTTTCTCAATATTCTTGCAAACACTGGCTACCAAGCTTCTCTCAAGTAAAAAAAAACAAGAACCGAATGTCTGCCCATCAGAACATTTAGGATTATGTGTCACCTTGTACACAATCGAACCCGCATCCCTCTCATGCTAGCCCAGTATTAGGACGACATTAGAATTCAATCAACCAAAAGACCAAGCAGGATTTTGTACATGCTACTTCACAATGAACCATATTCATACAATCAATCAGGTGGTAGAGAAATGCGCAGAATACAACCAACCCCTATACATGGCATTCGTAGATTACGAGAAAGCGTTTGACTTAATCGAGACATAAGCAGAGAAGCAGGCATTACGGAGCCAGGGCATCGACAAACCCTACATAAATATATTGGAAGAAATCTACAGTGGATTGACAGCCCCCATAATCCTTCATAAAGGAGGCGACAAAATATCTATAAAGAAGGGTGTAAGAAAGGGAGATGCGACCTCCCAATGCTATTCACCGTGTGTTTATAGGACACTGGGAAGAGTTAGGGATGAGAGTTAACTAATAAAGAGCATCTCATTAACCTGCAAATTGCGGACAGTCACTGCTTTGATGAGTAACTCACAGGACGAATTACAGTAC
This sequence comes from Rhipicephalus microplus, assembly GCF_013339725.1. Classification (NCBI taxonomy): domain Eukaryota; kingdom Metazoa; phylum Arthropoda; class Arachnida; order Ixodida; family Ixodidae; genus Rhipicephalus; species Rhipicephalus microplus. Next base: position 19,923 of record NW_023611116.1, read on the forward strand.
TAAAGAGCTTACTTGGGCAGGTTGGTGCATGATCAACGAAGCGAAAAAAGCGGCGAGTAACACAGGACAGTGTTTTTCGCTTCGTTCATAATGTACAAACCAGCCCAAATAAGCACTTTAGTACAGTTCATTTCTAATACATCGCGCTCTGTTATATCTAACTCCGTTCTTCGCTCCCCCATTGTGTGTCAGCGCTTGGTCCGTCTCTGTTCCTGTCCTGTGTTACGCATTGTTTTTTCGCTTCGTTGACGAATTACAGCTCAGGATTACAGAACTAGACACGCGAAGCAGAAAAGTAGGCCTCAAAGGTAATATGCATAAAATAAAGGTAACGTGCGACCACCTCGCCTGAATACAGCGCTTTCTTATAAGTGGAGAGCTGTTAGAAGTGGAAAAGATGTCTTTTTAGGCTGGGTAGTAGCCGCGGAGCCGAACCATGAGAGTGAAAAAACTAGAAGAATAAGGATAGGGTGGATCACACTCTGCAAGAATTCCCAAATCATGAATGGTAATCTGCCACTAACCCTTAAGAGGAAGGTATACCGGGTGCCCAGCTATATTTAGCTAGAGTTTAAAAATGTGCCGACACACGCAGTGACGACACGCGATCAAACCAAGGAGGATTAAAAAAAAATTGCTGGAGTGGAAATGATTTCGCAGAAGTGAAACCATTCCTCTGGCAAGATGGCGGCTGTGACAGCCATCTTACTAGAGGCATGATAAAGGATCCCCGTTCAGCGATTAAAAACGAAGCGTTTCTCTCGCACGCCCAACCAGTTTAATGTGGGAACTTTTTCGGGTCATACAGTGCTCGAAGTGCGTGTTACAGTTACTAGTTTTTCTTAGTGAGCCTCTAAATGGAGGCAAAGTTTTTTGAAGATTCAGTCATTCATACTCGTTTCTGTGTGTTATTTCGTCGGTAACAACTATCTTTTAATATATAACTAACGTAGCATTTACATAACATATCAAAGCCACTTCATCTTTATGTGGGCATCATCAGAAAAGAGCATGTTTCTGCCATCTTGGCAGTGGCGAAAGGTGGCTTCATGTCTGCTGGCAAGGCATTGCGGGAGCTTCCACTCAAGCAATTTTTCTCTAATCCACCTTGGATCAAACGTCTGTTGTTGACTGTTGCCCAGACTGGGTAAGACAATTTTCTGTGTTCTTATTATCTGCCTAATAGGCTCACTTTTATTGACTAACATTTTAAGCAGCGGAATGGGCAGGACATTCTCATGAAAAAGTTGTTCATCGGTTTGCAACACGTCTGATTAGACAGTTTTGAGCTTGATATCAGCTAATTTTTAGTGTCTTTCTACTAACTGCAAATGCCCGCAAAGTGCAAATATACCACGTGACAAGCCCGCTTGCGCGCCAGTGCGCACGATGATTTTAGTGCTCCCTAACGTTTCGCATACGAACAACCCCTAATAGCTGTGGCGCATGCCCACATCAGTCATAATTCTTCATCGTCGTCATACACTGCGCGAAAAGTTGGGCAAAATTTCTAGCGACTGAGTAGCGGATACCACGCTTCTACGAAGAATGACGAAGGATAGCAAGGAATCTTGGTACCCGAAAATTATGATTATTTATGGAGTGGGTACCCAGCAAGTGCGTTTCTAGCAGTTACCCAAAGAGTGTTAAGAAAAGGCTCTGAAATGACGTTCTCCCCACATTTTGCTGCGAATGAGCTGCGCGTTCAGCTCAGGCCTGGCGGTTTTTTTTTACAGCTAAAGATGTTACGAGATCAAAAGTCGGGTCACTCACGACACCGTACTTATCCAGCTCCACCGATGGGGTTCGTAACCACTTCGCACGAAATAAAGAAAAAAACCGAGTGATAAGGCCACAGTTGGGCTCGAACCCGGGTTAGCTGCGTACCAGGTCACTATTCTACCACTGAGCTACACCGGTGCTTGTGACGTGTTCTCAAAGTTGTCTTAGGCAGGCTTGATGTCGGGAAAAGAACCACGTTATTTTTAGTAGTAAAGCAATTTAGAACAGCAAAGTAACAACCACGAAATAAAATGGAAAGGTGGTCTAGTTGGTAATTCCCGATGGTTCAGCGAACTGGGAGCGCGGGGGTAAACACAGACACAAAGCAAAGAAGACGCACTGTTACGAAAGACGGCGACGCCAACACGGTCCCGAAGGCGCCACTGCTTCGAACTCCGCCGGGAAGGTCACCAGCAGTTTGGTAGCGTAGGTTTCTCAGCTCGCGACTGTTTCTGCGCAGAGCTGATAGACGAGCGGACGAGACGACGGTGAGTTAAACAAGCTTTGTGCACAGCATATATACAGAGGCATTACCAATTTGGAGCTGAGGCCGACAGCTTAGAGACTCGGACAGCCGAGCTCTCTCCTCTCACATATAGGTCTACTGCTCGTGACGCGCCGCAGGGCTTCTTTTATTTGCACCGGGTGGATTCTTTGAGTAACCAAATGTCCAATCAGAAGTGCCACTGGTCGTGAGGTCAGAATCCTCCAAAGGGGTCGCCGCTGGGCCGCGTCATTCTCATCGAATCTGGAGCCGCTGTGCTGCAGGTGGCTGCACCCAAGGATGAGTGACGTCGCCACGCATTGCGTCAGACTCGCCAGACAGGAAGGCGCCGATTGCTTCGACGGGCTCGCTAGCTGAGGTGACTGACTGTGCGTGCGCGTGATGATGCCGTTGAGTTGTCCGCGTCAGGCGGGCTCGCGTGCTGGCCTTGACAGCAGATTGTCCTTTTCAGAGGCATGGACGTTCGATGTGGACTCGCAGGCATAACAGCACCACCACCGCCAGACAATGCACCGGAAAGACAAGCTGCTTCCACGTGGCTCGGATGCCAGGCGTGCTCGTACGCCAGGTCCCTCCAGGTCCACCTCCAGGGCCATGGGGAGAATGCAGCTCCAGACTCTGTTCCGGGAACACATCCCATTCTTGAGGACAGATCCCAGCTCCACTAGCTTGTCGCCACAATTTGTCGACCAGCTTAGCTCGGCTCACGATCTTTGGTTTCAGCACTTGTCGATTGTTCTGCACCTTGTCAAGAACGGTTCGACAACAGACAACACACGACACAAGCAAGTGCTCTCGGTCACCCGACAGAACACCACACAAAGCATAGTACAACATATACCTAGCTACGTGTCTATCGGAATTTCGGTCCCTCTACATCAAGAGGCACATGTGGGACACAGGACTCTTAAAATGACAACTCAAATTTTTACACGTACAATAACGTAACGAAATAGAATGGAACATAAAGTTGGCTCCTTGAGCTCACTCTGGACGAGAGCGCTCAGCCGAGGCCATGATGAGGACAAAATTTTGCCCCGAATTGCCAGCGAGAAACCGAAAGGTGGAGAAGGTACTAACTAAACGCACGGCTCAATGCGTCTGCATTAGCGTTCAGCTTTCCTTTTTTTTTTGTAGCGAACGTCAAAGTTGAGCTGTTGGAGTATCATGCTCCACCTCAGTAACCAGCCACTTTTAGGCGACGATACCTATACGGTACCAACAGCTGCTCATATTTGCGACGTTGCACAGGGTAACAACGATACGGCTCGCTAGGGATTGGCTCCTCACAAGTAAGCTCGATATCGTGTTCGATCACTGTCGTGTTTTCGGGACGGTCTGAAAACACGTCTTCAAACTCGGAAACAATCCTTCTCAGGTCCTCTTTCTGGACTTCACTTAACCTAGGCTCTAGGTTCAACTGCTCCAAGATTACCTCCGATCCCCTTTCGATTACATCACCAGAACTCAAAATGTCTGCGCCCTCTTTCTCTGAAGCATTCAAAAGCAGATTTACGATTGCTTGACGTTGAACGTATGGTTTCATAAAGTTACTGTGGTAAATTTTGTCCGGCCGCCTTCATAATTTCACTTCATAATTGGTATCAGAAAGCCTCGATATTACTTTGGCGGGCCCTTCCCAATGAACCTCAAGCTTGTTCTTTTTGAACGGCCGCAGCAGCATTACCTGACTACCAACTTCAAAAGCGCGCTTCTTCGCCGATTTGCCGTAGTACTGCTTCGACAACACTTGTGCAGCCTTCATGTGGCTTTCCACTAGATCTTTCGTTTTCCCAAGCCTCTGAAGAAGGTCTAGAATATACGCAACTACATTAGGGTCCTCATCGAATCCCTCCGAGGACTCGCGCAGCATCCGCAATGATGTTCTCAAACTCCTGCCATAGACAATATCTGCAGGGCTAAAACCAGTGCTCTCATGAGGAGCTGATCTCAAAGTGAACATAGCGGGAGGAATACACGCATTTGTGCCCAGTCGCATTTGTGCTCGTAGCAAAGAGCTCTCAGTATCCGTTTCAGAAGGGAATGCATATTCTCTACCGGATTAGATTGTGGGTGATGGATCGAGCTGTGCAGTACTTTTATTCCGCATTTATTCATAAAGTAATGGTAAGGCAGCTGGTAAAGACACTACCATTGTCGCATTGGTTTCAGAAGGAAATCCGACGCGGGCAAATATAGATAGCAGTGCATCCACGACATGAGGGAAATTGAGCTCCTTAAGGGGTATCGCTTCCGGAAATTTTGTGGCTACACAGAGAGCCGTCACGATGTACCGACAACCTTGCCTTGACTCTGGCAATGGCCCGACAATATAAACTACTAGGCGCCGAAAAGGTTCTGTGATAATTGGCACAAGCTTCATGGGTGCCTTCCACTTGTCCGTGGATTTCCCCGCTCTCCGACAAGTGTCGCATGAGCGTCAAAGTCTTCCATACCCTTCCAGCATTTCGCCAATAAAACTCAAGGAAAACTCTATCCTTGGTCTTTTTTATGCCGAGATTCCCTGCCCATGCGTTTTCATGCGCCAGTTGCAATAGTTGGCGACAATACTTTTGTGGCACCAAAAGCTGCTCATACTTGCGACCTTGCGCATTTGTGTAGCTCCGATACAAAAGCCCTGCTTTCTCAAAAAAAGAAACATTCTTTTTCTTTCTTCACAAGTTTACGCTTTCCATTAGAGCTTCATCGAGAGGTCCTCATGCTACTCTCGATCGAGCGTTTCTCGATCAACCCTCGACAGCTCACTCCAACTTTCCGCTACAGGCGAGAGCGTTGCGCCCCTCTCGCTCTGACTTAATGGCGCCATGTCGTCTCCCCCTGCTACGGAAACCGCGCCGGTCGCTTCGGCGACGGGCCGCTCGAGTGACTGCTCACATGACTCACACGGATAATTTCCTCTCTGAGGTTCCGTCAACTCGCCGCCAAGGTCACTTGAAGTTTCACAGCATTGAACAAGATCAAGCACCTGCGAAAGCTTCCGCGCTTGCGATCGCGTGAGGGCCATGTACGCTATGTTGGGGAAGAACGATTTACCATGCTCTTTGAGAAGCTGTACTGAGTTGTTAGAGAAAAGATAAGAAAAACTATCGGGAAGCGTGACAGACACAGCCGCTTTGGTGCGAAGCTTACCGAACGGGCCTTCAATTACTACCGTAGCGATTGGTAAGCAAGCACTCTGCCCCTCGGCGACTTGCCTAATCCACGCGCATTCTCCTGTAAAGTCATCCGGAGATACCAATGAAGGATGGACAACATCCATGGTAGCCGCTGAGTCTCTAAGTGCTCGACACGTTCTCCCATTCACCCTAATTTCTTGGAGATACGGCTCTAACACCCGCATGTTCTTTTCCGATTCTCGGAATGTTGCAAAAGCAAACTTTTGCTTACAGTTTATCGCGATGTGCCCTTCCTTTTTGCAGTTGTAGCGGATTTGTGGCTTCCGTGATTCAAACGCCCATGTGGTATGAGTGCGTTGTTTAGGAACCTTACTCGACTTCTCTGCTTCCGTTTGCCATTCCCCTACAGTGTCCTTCGTAAGAGGAGGGTCCTTCTTGAAATTACGGTGCTGGAGTGGGTTTCCGTTGGTCAGGTTTCTTTAAAAAACCCTCTTTCCTTTCATCTTTTTCAACGCGCACTGCCCTGCTATGCAACTTTCGGCGAGTATAATACTCCTCAGCTAACTCTGCTGCCCTGTTTAGCTGTACTTCATCAAGTTTGTCCTGCAGCCAAAGCTTGACATGCTCCTCAATGCAGCGGTAGAATTGTTCCAATGCAATGCATTCCACCATTTTATCGCGATCGTCATAAATACCTTCACCCTTGAGCCATTCAATGAAATCGGCTTTAAGACGAAACACGAAGTCAACGTGTGACTCATTCCCCTTTTTAGCATACCGGAACCTTTGCCTGAAAGCCTCGGGTGTCAACTTATAACGTCTCAAGAGCACTTCCTTAACCTCGTCATAGCTCTCAAACGCTTCCCTCGACAAGCAAGTTATCGCGTCGGACAGTTCGCCGGGAAGAAGTGCTAACAGGTTCTGCGCCCAAAGAGACCGCTCTAAAGCATTTCGCTCACAGACGTGTTCAAACTTGACGAGATACTTCGCCATGTCCTCGCCTACTACGAACGGTGGCAGTTGGTCCAGAATTCTATAACCGCTGACCTGAATAGTCGGAGAAGCTACGCTAGGCGCCTGCGAACACTGTAGGATTGCCTATTCTATTCGTTTAAACTCGAGGCGCTCCTGGGTCTCGGCCTCCTCACGGCGTTCTCGCCTTTCAGCTTCTTCACGTTCGCAAACTTCTACTTCTCGCCTTTCAGCCTCCTCGCGGCGTGCTTTGATATCCTCCCAGGCCTCATCGACTTCCTCAGCCGACACTTCTTCATCCCTCATGATCTCAAGGATCACTAGTTTTCGTTTCGCACAGCCAAAAGTAATGCCGAGTTCCTCACAAATTTCGTTGAGTTCCTTCACTTTAAGGTTCTCCATCATTCTTACTAGCCTCTTGCTGTTTGCCCCTGTTAAGAATTTACTTGCCGTACCCACTATAAGTCAACTAGCAAGACACGCAAGCAATTTTTAACACTCCCGTGTTTACCCCCTCCGCATTAACTTTGGTTTGAAAGCATTTCGACTTGGCTTGAAACGATCAAAGCTCACTATAAGGCCGCGTTAACACTGAGCATTCCGGCCGCCGAAAGTGCTCCGAATCCGGTTCGGCGGTGGCGAGATCCGCCGAAAGGGCCCTCTCCACGCCGATCACTCTCGGACCGATTTTTGCGGCGTCTGCCGCCGAATCGGTCACCGCGGACCAATAGGAGCGCTAGTCAAGAAATTTTGAAAAATGGCGGCCAAGTCCTACTCACTTGTAATGCCGCAGTGCACGTAACTGAATGTTGACACCAACAGGAGTTTAACCTACTCTGTGCCTACTTCGCCTCCGTATTTTGTGAAAGAGGTGACCGAGCTTGCTGTTGGCGTGACCGAGCTTGTTGCGGTCTTGCAAAGCAAAACGAACCCACCAACGCCGCTGGCGTCAGTGGTTTTTCTGCTCTTCGTGCATTAGAAGATAGCCATTTGCCAGCAAAGTAAGCAGTACAGTCTTTTCTTGCTTCTTGCGTACGAAAATCGTCGAAGTGTACACCACCGGATATCGTAGTAGCGTTTGCGAGCTACGACAACAACCGGGTGACAGCGCATTCCATCACGCGTTCGCCCCTTAGTAGATGGCATATTCGGCGGCGCGGAGTGCGTCCAGTGCGAACGACGCTGTGTTTCGGCGGCAGGGGAATTTCGGTCGCTGTAGAAAGCGGATGTTTCAGTGTGAAGTCCGCCTAATGCTTCACACAGCCCTTCTCTAAACTACTATAACCTGTGCTAGAGATATAGTAGGCGAAAACATCACTGAGCGAAACATCACTGAGGAGAAGACATCAGGCACTCACTGCATTGATGTCGCTGACGCCGGCCGATCCCGCCGCTGCCAACCACTGTTACGAAGCGCGCCTCCGACGACGTTACGAAGGGCGCCACGAATCCCACCGCTGCCACCAATGTTACGAAAGACGGCGACGCTAACACGGCCTCGAAGGCGCCACTACTTCGAACTCCACCGGGAAGGTCACCAGCCGTTTGGTAGCGTAGGTTTCTCAGCTCGCGACTGCTTCTGCGCCTGGCTGATAGATGAGCGGGCGAGACGACGGTGAGTAAAACAAGCTTTATGTACAGCATATAAACAGAGGCATTACAAATTCGGCACTGGGGCCGACAGCTTAGAGACTCGGACAGCCGAGCTCTCTCCTCTCACACATAGGTCTACTGCTCGTGACGCGCCACAGGGCTTATTTTATATGCACCGGGTGGATTCTTTGAGTAACCAAATGTCCAACCAGAAGCGCCGCTGGTCGTCAGGTCAGAATCCTCCAATGGGGTCGCCGCTTCGCCGCGTCATTCTCATCGAATCTGGAGCCGCTGTGCTGCAGGTGGCTGCAACCAAGGACGAGTGACGTCGCCACGCATTGCGTCAGACTCGCCAGACAGGAAGGCGCCGATTGCTTCGACGGGCTCGCTAGCTGAGGGGACTCACTGTGCGTGCGCGGCAGAAAGGCACAACCACGTGATGACGCCATTGAGTTGTCTTCGTCAGGCGGGCTCGCGTGCTGGCCTTGACACACATTGCCTTTTTCAGAGGCATGGACGTTCGCTGTGGACTTGAAGGCATAACAGCACACAGCACGAGCGCTCAACTAACAGTTGAGCGCTCGTGCTGTGTGCCTCTTCTTTGCTTTCTGTTCGTGTTTAACCCTGCACACCCAGTTCGCTGAACTAACAATTAGGCGTCACACAATGCGATTAGCTTAACGGGTGGGTCGTCCAATGCTCCAACCCATTACAAAAGCTGGTTCTTGATCGACCCCAAATTCCTTGCAATTGTTAAGTGGATGCCACACTTCTCAGAAGAATGACGAAGGATAGCATTGCGAATGACGGTCTAATAATGCCTAGTGGGTACACAAGAAGTGTGCGTGCAGCAGTTACGCAATGAATGTTTATAAAAATCTCTGAAAAGGCAGCTTTTCTAGCTTTTGCTGTGACAATGTTGCGGCTTCCGCGCAGGCCTGGCCTTTTTTTATTTGCCGAGTGTTTTGAATATTTCTTGGGACACTATAGTTGCAGAAACCGGCGGCAGCGGACAACTACTGCGCAGCATGTGACCCTTGTAATAGCAGCTCTCACTGTGAAACAGCATATGCGCGACTTTATTCATAACAAATACTGAAATTAGGATCTCTGAGCTTTGGGAATACCATTTGTTGCGTAAAGTTGTTATGTAGCGAATAAATAACTAATTATAACTAACAAATATTTACAAAACAAGAAATTGAAGTGCGCAAGGCGGCTGTCAGCAACATGAAACTGATTTCACTTGGCTACTTCTAACATTGTATTTTTGACTCTTGGCTAAAGATATTTGGGGAACCTGCTATCTGTGACACATCTGAAAGATAAGAAAATTGTCTGCTTTTTTAAAGAGCTAAAGCTTTTGTTGATTGCTAATAATTGTCCTCTCGTGATGACTCTTGCCACTGGTCACCGACAACCATGCCCAGATGCACACGAGTAGACAGTATCGTGACTAAAGATACTTTGAAAGGCAATAAGATAACGTTCAGAAGCTAAAAGTTTTATCAAGCTTCGCTAAAAAATGAAGGAAAAAATTACGCTATTTGTGGATAAAGTAGCTTGCGTTAGGATCTCTCATGACAACACAGGATTAAGAGCAACATGCCAAGGACTGCGCAATGTACAACATGCGGTAAAACGATGTCGTACAGAGAGAACAAGAGAAGTTGTCAACTGTAAGAATTATCTACAAGCGGGTAGATCTCTGAGAGAACGCTTAACTACTACTGTCTCATAGAAAACATCATTAGGCCTGTCTTTAGAATAAAGCTTCTCTGTCTTATAACTTTGTCCACGCTAATTTACATATTTCTGGAACGTCAGACAGCGTGCATAAACACAAATAATATTCTGTCGACTACTGTAATGGACACATCAACCGAAGAATGCGCATTTCTGTCTCGGGTTCATCTGCGATCCCATGGGACAGTGGAACGCCCGGGCGAAGGCCTCGAAATTGCGCATCGCCTTGTTGCAGTCTGCTGTGTAAGGACCCACTGCATCCGGGAGTGTGCACATCATATAGCACAGTGTCATGAAAAACACCTTGTCGCCCGAGAAGGCTCCAGGAATGCCTTGCGGACTACTGTCGCTGCCGTCGCTGACCGCACGCTGGTACGCTATGTAGGCCAGCTCTAGTGCGGGAATCTCGGGAAAGACGCTCTTACGTCTTCCCAATGCAGTCAGGTTGGTCTGTCCGCTTCCGTTGGAGCCATTTTGAGCGGCGCTCCGGCATGTGTCTCGCATTTCAAAGGCCCGTGCTGAAGTGCTGCAACAGGAGCGAGAAGTTATGTCACAATACGTTGTATATAAAATCTCGGCTGTACTTAAGTTATTGTCAGTTGACATTGTAACGCACGGAAACATGATCCTACACCACAGTAAAGGATTTAGGTTTCAGCTGATTAGTCCACTAGGTTAAACGCTCTCTAGAACTATACGTAGCGAATTATGGACGCACTTAAGGATGACGAGCGTAAATCGCCCGACGACGAAGGCATGTTATAGCAGTCGTGTCATGACAGCCCATCGGTACAACTTGGGACATGCCCGCACCATAGCCGTAGCTTGGGAATCCTTAGGCTGAAACGGACGAAGCTCAGACGACAAAAGTGTCGTCTGAGCGTGCGCTTCCTGTGAAGCTTTTGTCCCGTCTTCTCGTAATTCACCTCGAAATGTACCCGCCTGTCCAGTTTGTCTTCATTTTGCCATCTCACGCACCTTTGTAAGTGTAGTTACTCCAATAGTTTTAACACACTACTCGCCCCTCCGAATTATTGTAGAAAACAGCGCATTACTTACAAATAAAATAGGACCATTATGACTAGTGTTATGCTGTTTAGAAGAGGAATGAGCAGTTTTTAAAAATCTGTAGTTAACCAACTATAAACTGCTACATGGGATAGCAAGACCTTTTTTTTCTCTAGTCATTCTCAAGTACCCTTGCTGCTATCATAAATACTAAGTCAACATCAGTGCAAGCTATAGTGCTTCTGTCCCATAGCTGTTTTCTTAGTATTGTAAACGAACTGTTGGGCTTGATCCACAGCAACATCTCATACTTAACTAAAGATATGCAAATTATTTTTGATCGCGTACAACAACGCGCTTTGTGCCGTTCATATAATAAGTGCTACGACACGTACAAAAACACCCTCAAAATGTCTTTGTCACAAATATATAGGATACTTTAACAACGTTGCACAGCAAAATGCACATCACAGGGTAATGATGTAAATTCTGGTTACCCTCACTCACTTTGATAGAAAAGAACCGCCGAACGTGCCATCTGGATGCCATCTCAGTCCCTGGCTGTCCAGCGACGATACCAGTTGGAGCGCTATAGAGAATCCTAGTCCACCATAGAACATGGCCTTGGTGCCGCTGAGATAGTAGAGAGGCGCAGTTACTGCACCCACAGCCACCTTGACGGTGTTGCTCGAGGCGTCGTATAAGAAGTACGGCAGTGCATAATTAAGCATGTAGCTTTGAAGGTCCATGTTGGAACGCGGCTGATATGCTTCCGCGGCGCTGTGCATCGACTTGGCCCAGTAACCAGCAAATGAATCTTCAAAACTAGGGAAGGCTGCGTACATATTTCCGAGTATAAAGCTATCAATGTACTTCTCCGGAGGCCACAATTGAAGGCGCGCCGAAGACAACTTCGCGGAGGCGAGTTTTCTGCTCTCCACATCGAGCCATTCCGACGCGTTCAACCTGTCGACGGCGGCTGAGACGAGGCTGTCAAACCCACTGATTACAAATGCGCGCTCTTGCGGTGAAAACCGTGATGCCGAGTGGAGCGCGACCACCAGAAACTGGTAGGTAGTTTCAACGAGCCGTTCGCAGAAATAGGGCCGGTAGATTGTGATGCCTTGCTCGTACCGATTCTCTAGGAGCCGGTAGTCCACCGCCGGTGACATGAGCTGCACGAATGACCAGGCGATCAAGGAGAGCAGCTCGGCGTCCTGGTACGAATTCATCACAACCGCCAACTCAAGGAAGAATCCCGCGTCGCCAAAGAAGACCTCATCTTTCAGTTCTACCTCAGGACCGAGCTTTGTCTCTTTGAATGCACGTAACCACTGCTCGGAACTCAGCGACGTAGTGAAGAGTCCAGTCTCTGAGATGGGCATGAGCACCGGGTTGATTACCGGGGAACGCATGGCCGCCAGGAGCCGTTTGAAGACGTCGCCTTCTATCGCTTTTGTTTTGGCGATGATTGTTTTGTTCACTGCTGACTCGTTGTACCTGCCGCTCAAGATGTAGTAGAACGTTGCCCAGTACTTCTCGTATCCTCCCGAATTCTTGACTGTTACGTGGTGTTGATACATCAGAGGTATAAGGGAGCCAGGATTCATGTTGAAGCGCCAGTTTGGCGCTGACTTCAAGCGCAGAGCTCTCACATGAAAGAAGAGTGGAAACTGCCACTTGAACGCCAGCGCCATTAGTACGCCTAATGCAGTGTTGTTGAGTGACTCTGGTTCCTCTGGCCAAGTGAGCTTGCATTCCTTGAGCATTTCCCAAAATATCTTCACGTTGGAGCCGTATACTGAGTGGTCAGCCATGCAAGATGAGTACATGGCTAGGGGTTTCAGGCCGACCCTGATTGTTTTCGAGCCAAGTGACAACATGTCGCTGAACGCGGGAAACCACAATTTTCGCACGTCGTCCATAGCCGAGTTGGAGTGCTCCAGGTAACCCTGCGGCGGCGACCAGGCGGAGCACACGTAGGCGCTGAAGTCCTCGCACGGGTCGAGGCTGTGGTTCAGTTTGGCGAGAAGACGATAGCTGTGCTGGAAACAGTCTTCAGTCTCGCAATATGGTTCCGTCGGCACTGTTTCTTTCCGCTGCGGCATAAGTACCACGATGACAACTGCCATTACTATCACAGCCGTGACACTCACAGTCAGGATGGCGCGGAATTGCGTGAGCCGCATTCCGGCGACGTTGTATACGACCTCAGAACTGCGTCGCCCCTGAAAAAGAAATGAAATAGAAATGGTACTTCATTATCTATTGAATGTTTTGAAGTGCTATAACTTCGTCACCTACATAATGTGAGACAGGTAACGACTTGCATTTTCCGAATTTAGCGTTCTACCTTTGCCACCTGTCTCATCTGTGGTCTGTCTACGGACTGTTTGTTGATTTGTACGCTTAGCATGATTTGTGCGTGTATTCAGATTCTCGACAATTCAGCTCACAACTGTGTCTCTGTGTGTACGCCGAAGTGCTTCCGCTGTAAGGTGAAATCACTATTTATTCATGTCAAACAAGTCGTGTTCAGAGACGTTCAATTTATTAAAGGGACCGAAGACTAATATTTTTCCACCCAGTTTTTGTGGCATGACATGAAGCTGAGCCTTCGTAGCGTTTGTATATGCAGTAATTAATCGCAAAAGCACGCCTTTATTTTTAAGCAGTATTTTTCGTTCTAAAGGGCTCCAAACAAGGTTGTCGTTATTAATCCAGCAACCCTGAGAATAGATATAGATGCCAGTAGTTCTTCTAGCGAATTGTGCATGCTGTCGTTCTGCTTGTGCAGGATTTCCTGTGGCTATACTTAACCACGTTTATTTTGAGCTTTACAACATTTTCTGAAAATAAGCCGTTACAATGAGATGATGTGGCTTAGTACAGCTTCCTTCTATTGGAACCACGGTGCGAGCGCCTGCGTCTAAGGTTGACGCGCCTGTGTCGTGGTTGGCTTGTCCCGTCATCGTTACTGTTTTGAAACACCAGCCAAGCCATGTTACCGAAAAAAAATAATGCACATATGCGCAACCATGCCGAGTAGTCGTACACGTCATTTCTAAGATAAAATTGAGGTAAAAAAACCACCTCGTTCCACAATCTTAGACACCTCAGAACTACGTGCATGGGATCATCACGTCATGCTAAGGCAGTGCCATTTTATTGCATGCTACTAACTCAGGCCTGTATGTACATTTTATATGGTAATATTGTTTACTATAAAGAAGCAAACACTATTTCAATACTAACAAGAAAAATCTTGCCCGCGCACACTATTTTACGGTCATGTGACAGGGTACATCGATTTATTAAAGTTTCTGCCATCAGATGTCGCCACAGTTTCTTATTGCAATTTAATTTTCAAAAAAAGAAATGTAAATATAACTCCACTTCTCACAAGAAAAGCAGGTTGAGTTTAAGTCACTATGAGGGACAATCCTTAATTATGTAGAACCATCTCATTTCATGTTCTGGTCAATTGTCGGTCCCTCTAAGGTCCCTTTTATCGTACCAGGATACTAGAAGATCACCAGGCCAAGGCACATCTGTACCTATAATGGAAACAAATCAATGAGTTCCGAGGGCACTAGCGCTTGCAAAATGTCGTGTACAGTCGCAGCATCTTTGTAAATGTGTCATTATATTCTTGATTTCTACCCATATGTTGCACCGCAATACGTACGAAAGCAGCACCATCACCTTTTCATCTCCATTGGAAAGAGAACCCAAAAGTGTCGTCCTCTTGCAAGCATACGAAAATATTTTACTAGGATGAAACCTAATCTAAATGCCCACTTTCATATTACTGTCCTGATGCTTACTAAGCTCAAGAATGATTCATCGGTATACTTTAAAAAATGGTCCACTGAATCAAATTGTTAAATTAAGAAAGACGAAGACCTGAAAGCTGTCCTAGTGGCCAGTTTTGAAAGCAATGCTTAAAAACAAGGAATAATTGAATGTGGACCACACATTTCTAAAGAGCTTCTTAGAAAAACTGGTTCATTGATTTACTTGTCCCAGGTGTTCGTAATAACGCGCCACAGATCGACTCTTTGCTGCCTCGAGGCAGAAGCTTTCCATTGTTAGCATCTGGTACTCTCTTTACGCGGCTGATATAGTTGGGCGCTTCTCGGCGAATCGCCTATTTGACACCTTTTTGCACTCTAACTTCTCGCCAAAAAAAGTATTCACGGTAAGTGTATCCAGGCGGACGCAAGCTCTGTGTCGGCGCATACCTCGTATAAGCTGAAAGCTTGGAAACTCAAAATAAACGAGAACAGTAAAGAACACAGATAGACAAGAGAGCACTAAAACTCGCAACTAAGCTTTAACTTAGCGTGTAAGTGTCAAAGAACCAAACTAGGCTACTTGCCGAAGTGTTGAAGACGACGGGCGAGGACCTCTTTGTTCGATGATCGCTGCGCTCGTTGCTTATGACGTTCAGTCCTTGGAGGAAGGATGGCATAGTAGGTCGACGCTCAGAACTCCTCGAGTCTTCGCGCACGGACGACCTCCGCGAGGCGCTGCGTTTCGGTGACTGGTCAGTCGATTCGGGAACTGACGTCTTCACGGTTGAGCTTTTCCTCGAAGGTGTAGCGCTACTCCTTGCGATCCCAACCTCAGATGATTTCACACCCAACTGCGAACCTTGGATCTTCGTTCCGTCGTTCCCCGTCATCGCCTGTGCAGAGGAGGGCTGCGGGATGGCTTCCGTTTTTCTCCTGATCGGCGTCAGCTGGGGCAATCCTTCGTGATCGCTTCGCGGGACGAGCATACGAGACGAATAACCGTTTGTCACCGCGCCGTCTTTCTCGTTTGATGATGGCGGTGCCGAAGAGTGCGCAGCCGGCTTATGCGAATCGTGAGTTGTCGGGGCATCTACTTCCTTCGAAGGACCAGCGAAGGCGCTAGAATCGTCACGAAAATACCGCCTCCTCTTTCCTTTGGCATTTTTGCTGATGCCGGCGCTCGTACCACTGTCTTCGTCGTCGGTTTTTTGCTCCCTTGTGAGCAGTGACCCTTGAGTAACAGTCAAAGTCATTTCTTGAGCATTATCGATCGTACCCCTGCTGCGCCTACGCTTTTGTATTCCCGAGGTGATCCGAGGCAGCTCACCGGTGGCGGATCCCGCGGACTTCCTTCGCGGTCGCTCTCGCTTCTTGGTCTTCGACGCGCCTTTTAGAGGATCCATATTTCTTGGTTTGTTGCTGGGGCCAGCAGTCCTCGTTGTTCCAGGTCTTTGAGCAGTCTTAACAGACGGTGCGCTCTTGAAGGCTTTCTTCTTCTTCTAGCTCGCGTGCAATCCGTCACGCGCTTGAGCGAAGGTCCATTCAAGGTGGCCTGTTGGTAGCATTTCGACGCTCTGGCTCACCCATCTGTAAGAGAAGGTCCATGATTTTTGCCAAAATAAGGAAGAGAAACAAGAAAACTGAACGCAAAATGTTTAAGTAATTAATAAAAAGTCACATGTTTAACGTGCCAATGCTCACAGGCCAGGTTAACAGCTGTATTATGTGTACATGAATTGATGGAATTCTTGCGGAATTTTGGTGCTATGCTAACTGCTTTTTCCTTTCCTTTCTAAATTATTTATTTTTACTTTGGCTGTTGTCGCTGTTGTGTCGTAGATTTGGCTCCGGCTTCATGTTTTCGCTGAACGAGACACCGTCGCATATTAACGAAGTTGCAATCAAAGGAAAAGGCTTGAGTGGGTAGAATTGGTTGATGCACTCCATGTTTTTTTGTTTAGTTTTTCTCTGAACATCAGTAGTTCAGTTAGTCGCACGGATGCATGTCAATATATTGTTGCGATTGTATTTATAAGATACTTATTGAGCTAAATAGCCCGAGCACTGTGCCACTGCTACCACTGGGTTGTAGTGAGGGAAGAAGAGGAGGACAACGTGAGCTGGGGATACGCAACTACGATACTGACTGTCGGGCTATTTTACCCAGTAAATATCATGTAAATACAATCGCAGCAATGTGAACATGAGCAACGATAAAACTTTATTTCTGCAGCCAGTCCCAATGCAGGAAGCAATTCGAACGATCGCATGTTTGAAGAAAAGCAGCAGTACAAATATAGACGAAATGCTAATAAAACGCGTAAAATTAGTACATACGTAATCGTACCAGTCATTGCTAACATATTTGATATGTGTTTAACTATACATCAATATTTCTCTTGAAAATTCACACAGCCAAGATAGCATTGCTTTTTAAATGACGGAATAGGAATGAGTTGGCTATTTACCGCCCAGTATCTGTATTACCCTTTTTTATCAAAGCCTCACAAAAAAATCATTGTATGCTCTGTAATTTTGTTGGAAGCTCTGATATAGTACGTTATCAATTTAAGTTGTCGCGACGGGCAGACAGAGGTGGTTATGTTGTTTGTTTGTTTCCTCTATATTATGGCACATCCCCACTCAGAGCGTTCGGCCTAGAAATCATAGCGTAACCTTTCAATCAATACTACAATACTCTTTATTGAAAACTAACAAACCATAACACACGAAAAATGCTAAAAAACCCAAAGAAAGAGAGAAAAGGAAAAGATCAGCCCAAAGTGAAATTCTGAAAATTTTAGCTGACCAGACAAGTGCGTTTGCTTAGAATTCGTGTATGAAAACAATTAATAATGCTACTTGCTAAGGTTAAAGCTTGGGCGAGTTGGTTCAAATACATGATTAAAAACACAGCGCAAACAACGGCAGGAAGAAAGGAAGAGACAGGACAGAGCGCTCTCTCTCAAAAAGAGATGGACTTCTTATCTGTAGGATGAACACGTGTGCGGTGAGACAGTAGCGATATGGTGATGGCGACGCTTGTGCGAATTTTTTGATATTGTGGTGGACACGTGTTATTTGCCTGCCATGATATATATTTGTTCGCATTTCCTAATAAAGATCAGTTGTAAGTACAGCGCTCTGTCCTGTCTCTTCCTTTCTTCCTGCCGTTGTTTGCGCTGTGTTTTTAATCATGTAATAATGCTACTTCAACAGCATTTATTATATTAGAGTTGATATTTAAAGTGGTATAACAGAACGAAATCGTAAACTTCGTCGAATGCGTCCCCGTGACAATCTCGAAAAACAGAGGCAGCGAATTTCAGCACAGTATATGCCGTTAAACGTATACCCACCTTCAAAAATGGAATAACTGAAAGCCTTTTTTTAAGTAAAAAGTATCGATGGCATGATAAAAAATATTGTTTGATAGTCCTAATCTGCGTAAATATAAGTTCAGTTGGTGCACACGGCATCGAAATCTAGTAATCTAGTAACAGTAGGAGTATCCTACATACATCAGCTTAGGTGTCGATTCCAGGAAGTGGGCAAGAAATGCGGTATTGATGTGCTCTGCACTGCACAGGTTGAAATGATGCGGCTGTGTCCTGCTGTTCAAGAGACAAGAAGGTACGGATGCTCCAATAGACACATCAGCAGGTTCACTTTCTGTGTTGAAGGCATCGTCTACAGCATTGTGTTGTACTGCGAAAAATGGTACGTCAGACAAACGGGGTGCTGTTCGAGTGACCGCCTAAGAAAGCAGCGAATAGTGGTACCATCGCTTTCCGCGGGGGACCACTTGGCCGGTCATTGTAAGAAGTGTGGGTGTGCCCCGGCATTTGGTGCAACTCGGGTGTTGGGAAAGGGTCATGTCTAGATCTGGCTCGATATCTATGATGCCATGTATTCTGTCAGGCAGATAGATGTGTAAGTGTGCCCTGAATTTTCCTAATGAAGAAAAAGAAGTTGGCTTCTCGTAAGAATGCATGCGCGGTGCGTAGCTTGGCAATTTCAGCTTGCATTGACGGCAGAATGGTGAGGCTCATACCATTATAGATTTTTTTATTGTTGTTCATCTTACGTATCACCTGTCCAGATTGAGATTTTTTGTTAAAATCCAGAGTTCGCTCAGCACGCTTCTTTCTGTCCCCTGGTTTTGTTGGCGCTACATAATACATAACGTAGGTCAAACCCAAATGGCCCGAATTTCAGCCTACATTAGCCACGTCACACGTTCCCATGAAAACCATGTCGTTAAAGCGAGGCAGAGACGCGGCTTTGGAGGGCAGCGTCTTCAGGAGTCTTAGCCGTGGCTCTGTTATCGCTTCCAGCTTTGAGCCCATACAGCATGCAAACTTGGCTGCATGATGGCTGTCTTCGCATAACTAGTGCGAAAATGTTCCTTTTTTTCTGCGATCTCTGAAGCTTTTTTTTACATGTAGTGTTGTTTGGCTTTTCAGCAGGATCCCAGCTCCTACTGAAAAGAGCAAATATTCGGCGCTTCGGGACAAGCCTAGGATCATCGACGAAGCTGCGGAAAGCAGGTATCTCACGTGGCTCTCTGTGTACAAGTCCACTGTTACATCGTGCATAATGAATAGCACAGCATAAACGAAGACATCTTGTTTATTTCATCTTCTTCCTTCTCCCCCGTGGCGGCCACCGAGCGCGTGCCACCGCACAGCGCTGTAGTCGGTAGCGACGCCTTATACCACATATCCCCTCTTGCAAAAAAAAAAAAATAAAATAAAATAAAAATAAATGGTAGAAACACACAAAACTGTTTTTGTCTACTTCCTAACGAAGTCCTTCAATTTCTTTGGGGTCTTCTTTTTACGCTTGCTTTTCCTTGCAGGCGCATTAAATCCTGGACTGGTCAAAGCTTGCGTGCCGTCTGGTGGAGATGATACGGGGTCTGCCCTTTCATGACCATCCGCTCTTGATGTGTCCCATTGGGGCGCACTAGATGACCGATCAGATGCAGGGGACCAGTTCATAAGGGCAGCGGTTTCAGGCTGTAATGCATGAGAAGACCGATTAAATGCAGGTGTCCAGTTCATAACAGCAGGGGTGCCCGATTTCATTTTGTTGACCGCTCCGGAGTGAACTGCGATTAACTTAGATGCGTTCCACACACGCCCATCGTCCAAAAGGTACGAGGCCGGTCCCCGTTTTCCAATGATCTTCTTGGGCGCGGAAAATTGTGAAGACAGCTTACCGTGAGCTGCAGTTGTCTTAACGCGCACGTAATCACCAACGACGAAACTGGGTTCCTTGGCTCCACGTTTTTCATCGGTGTAGCTCTTCGAGATCATTTGCTTCTTTTTGACATGCTCTCGTAGCTGTTCAATCGCCCTTGACGGGTCCGTGCTGAAGCATCTGTCGGGCAATCCCAATATGTCAAGTCTGGTGCGAGGTTGGCGTCGATGAAGAAGAACAGCGGGTGTCGCACCAGTAGTCGCGTGAGGCGTACAGCGATATACTTGCAGGTAATCAAGCATGGCTGTTCGTACGTCACGACGTTCAAGCAGGGCTAGTTGAATGTACGACTTCAGCACCCTATTGAATCTCTCCACCAAGCCGTTAGCTTGTGGGTAATACACGGAAGAGTTGTAGTGCGTTATTCCACGCTCCGTGAGAAACTCGTCAAAGCTTGCTGAAGAGAACTGTGGTCCATGATCGGATACAATACTACGTGGGTAGCCTTCTCGCGCAAAAAGTTCAAGTAAAAACTTCTTCACTGTAGACGTGGTTGCATCTCGCACGAACGCCACTTCAGGCCACTTGCTATAATAGTCAATAACAGTAATCGCAAAACGGCAGTCGGCCGAAGCTTGCGTGAAAGGTCCCACAATGTCGATGGCAATTTTTTCCCACGCCGCGTCAGGAAGAGGAACAGGTTGCAGTGGCGCTGGAAAGGTACGTGCGGACTTGTCACAAGACTGGCAAATCACGCATGTGCGCACCAGTTCTTCAATGTGACTATCCATGCATGGCCACCAATAGGACTCTCTCAGGCGAGCTTTGGTACGACTAATGCCTGGATGTGACTCGTGGGCCAGATCCATAAGGCGGCGTGTCAACGTTGCAGGCACGACAATCCTGTCACCCCGGCATAGGATATCACTTACAACAGAGAGTTCAGCCTTCACGTAAAAGTAAGGTAGCAATTCTTTTGACAGTGATTTCTTGTCAGGCCAAGAAGTAGTCGTGAAGTGCTTAACTTCACAGATAATCTGATCATTGGCACTTGCTTCTTGAAGTTCTGGCATGGTAACTACGGGAGACAACAAACAGATAAATTCCTCTTCTGATGCATCGCGGATTAAACTCTGGACGGGTAGCCTGGAGAGCGCGTCAGCCACGACGTTTTCGCTACCTTTCCTGTATTCGACGGTATAGTTGTAGCAGAGCAACCGTGAGGACCAGCGCGCAATCCTTAATGGTCGGTGACCGGTGCCTTTCGTCGAAAGAAGCGTAACCAGCGCTGCGTGATCCGTTCGTAAGATGAAAGGTCGTCCCCATAGATAAACGTGCCAGTGTTCGCAAGCCCAAACACAGGCAAGGGCCTCACGTTCGCCGACTGAGTATTTCCGCTCATGCGGTTGAAGTGTGCGGGAGGCGAATGCGACAGTTTGCAGTGAGGTCCCGTTGTCTTGCTGAAGTACTGCACCTAATCCATATCCTGAAGCATCAGTTGTAACGAACACAGGCAAGTGAGGATCGAAAAGATGAAGCACTTCGCAAGATGTGAGCAGAGATTTCAGGCGCTCCAAACTGCTCTGTGCTGCCGCACTCCAAACGAAAGAGGCTTGTCCTCGTAGCAAGGCGCGCATTGGCTCGACAACATCCGAAAAATGAGGAATGAACTTGGAATAGAAGCCTGCAAGCCCCAGTAGCGAGCGGAGTTCGTTAATATTTGTAGGTGATGGTGCCTTTGTTATCGCCTCAATGGATGACATCAACGGAAATAATCCTTTGGCGCTCACAACGTGACCTAGAAAAGTCAACTCTGCCACGTCAAAGACACACTTGTTGTTGAGCCGGAGGCCAGCATCAGAAAGACGTTGCAATACAGCGCGCAAGTTTCCCAAATGGTCCTCTCGGGATCGCCCATACACGATGATGTCATCAATGTAAAATAGGACACATTTGCACCCTTTCAAGATCATGTGCATCATTTTCTGGAACGCTGATGGCGCCGACGCCAGTCCGAAGCAAACCCTCTTGAAGCGAAATAGTCCATCGTGAGTGATGAACGTGGTAAGGTCACGGCTCTCTAAACTGAGCGGTAACTGGTGATATGCAGAAGCTAAGTCTAGCTTCGAGAAACGCTGTGCCCCAGCCAGGCTGTTCAGGAGCTCCTCAGTTTGTGGCAAAGGAAAACTGTCTACTACCACAGCTTTGTTTGGCTCCCGTAAGTCAACACACATGCGAATCGAGCCGTCTTTTTTTCTGGCTACGACAATAGGGGAGACCCACTCAGAAGAGTCGACACGCTCAATGATGCCCTGAGCTTCTAATTTCTGAACTTCTGCCGAGACTTGCTCGCGAATGACAAGTGGCAGTCGTCTCAGTTTGCTGGCCACCGGTTGTACAGACGCGCAAACTCTGACCTTGTGAGTGAAACCTCTCACAGTTCCCAGCTCTTTTGCAAATAGGTGCTCAAACTCAGAACGTAATTCTGGAGGTAGCACCGGAGTTTCTTGCGTCATTAGAAGACACCTGAGCGGTGACCCTTGGATCTTCATATCCAGAGCAGCGATGCCGTCTAATCCCAGAATGGTCGTTCCCCCAGGCACAACGTATAGTAGAACAGAAGTGCATCGGCCGTGAAATGAGGCAGTAGCAATGAAGCATCCTTGTATAGGAATTGCTGCCTTTGAATAATCGAGAAGCTGGACGGATGTAGACTTCAGTGGATACGCTTTAGAAAAATAGCGTTGGTAAAGTTCTTCGGCCAGGATCGAAACCGATGATCCTGTATCGATCAAAAATGGTACAGAAATTCCTTCTATTTCCAACGCTGCGTAAATTCCCTTCTTACGGCTCCAGATCTGACAAACACTTAAATGGTCGTCTGGATCAGCTGTATCGTTACCTTCCGCTACATGCTGAACATTCTTCTCAAACTTCCGCAATGACTTGCACACCTTTTCAAGATGGCCAATTTTCTCACATTGTCGACACCTATGTGCTTTGGCCTTGCACAGAGAGCTATTTGCAAGGTGTGCCGTAGAACCACAACGATAACATACTTGCTCTTTCGGAGATATGCGACTTTGACCGTGCATGTTATAGCAAGTACATGTGCTACAATGCCGTTCTCTGTGATTTGAAGTATCTTTTACACGATGAACTTGCAAGTCATTTTGTGCAAGTTCTCTTGCTTCATTAGTCGCTTGATCATGCTGTTTGGCAATGGTAAGAGCCTTAGAAAGCGTGAGAGACTCTTCCAGCAGAAGGCGTTCACGTAAGTATCCACTTGTGGTTTTCTCTATGAGCTGGTCGCGTATCATGTCGTCCGTTAGATCACCGAAATTGCATGCTCCTACAAGACTTCTCAGCGCGGTGACGTAATCAGCCGCAGTCTCACCTGGGGCCTGCGTACGTTGACGGAAACGGTGACGCGCTGCAGTGACGTTCAACGTGGTTTTGAAGTGACCTTCCAGCGTCGCGATGGCGCGGTCGAACACATCAGGACTAGGGGACGTCAGTGTACCTGCCGCAGCGCTCGCAGGCACGAGGCACGGGTCGTCAGTAGTCGTCAGAGTCTGGAAGATACGTTGTCCTTCCAAGCCCAAGCAGTTGAGCAGGATCGCCTTCCGACGAATGGCAGGTAGGTCGAAGGCGCCCGAAGCAACCATGTAATTCTTGAAAGCCTGGATCCATTGCTCCCATGGAATGTCCGGGTGTCCAGGTGACGACAGGAACGGAGGTGGCGGCTGTAGCCCCGAAATACTCATCGTAGAAGATGGTAGGCAATAAACGAGGGCACAGATGAGGTTCAGGCCGGTAGCACATGGGCTGGTGAATCCTCGTCGCCAAAATATGTTACATCGTGCATAATGAATAGCACAGCATAAACGAAGACATCTTGTTTATTTCATCTTCTTCCTTCTCCCCCGTGGCGGCCACCGAGCGCGTGCCACCGCACAGCGCTGTAGTCGGTAGCGACGCCTTATACCACATCCACCATTGTAGACAGCCCACTGTATCTAAAAATACCAAGCTCGAGCCGTCTAACTGGTTCGAAGCAACATAAAAGAGAGCTAGAAGACCTACTTCTTTGAATAAAGAATGGTTATGTGAGGCAATTTGGGCGCGTATTTTTATATTTTTGAAACAACAAAATTCTCACAAGAACGAGCAAACATCTGTTCACCAGTGATTTCGTTATTCAGGGCTTCGAATGTGTTGACAGTCAACTGTAGCTCGGCCGCCAAGAGCCAAACACGGAGCTGATGTAATTAATTATTAGCTGTACTTTCGGACACGCATAGTGGCTACCTGAAAAAAAAACTTGTTTTTCAGCTTGCAAACCTACTGTGGGGGGTAACTGGTATGTTAACAATATCTTTTGCATATAAAATGAAGAACATAAGCTTAGAATTGATCTTTCGAGGACTCCATGTTACTTTCATTTGCGAATGAAACCCGTTTTAGTATGTGCATTGTAACCTCGAGATGAAGTAAACTTGATTCATTTTGACAGCAACCATTCGAAGTAGTATGCTAGTTGAATGAGGAAGATAATATGCTTGATCAAGTAAAGCGCATTTATGATGATGATGATGATGATGATGATGATGATTCCGGGAATCATGGCACTACCCACCACTGGGGATCATCCACGAGGCGTGCGGCAGTGTAGAATTTGTGAAACAAATTCAAATAAAATACAGTTTAATAATAAACAGGAGAAAAATAAGAAAAATGTAGAGGTGGAGAACATGCGAAAAAAGATAATCTAAATAGGAACACAAATATTCGTGATAATTTTGGTATCTTTCAACGCAATGCTGAATAAAGAACCATGAATAACTTGTTTCTCAAATTACTCAGAATCTTTTTCTTCGTCAACAAAGGCCACTTCAGCAAGTGAAAGACAAGCTGCTGATTTTTAACGGCATTATTGTCGTCTAGGCATTCTTTCATGGGCACCAGCACACTTGAGAAAAAAAAAACCGAGGCCTGCGCGGAAGGTGCAGCACAGTCACAGCGAAAGCTAGAAGAGCGGTCTTTCAGGGCCTTTTCTAAACACTCATTGGGTAACTGCTGCAAGTACACTTGTTTGATGCCCACTACGGCATTGAAAATAAATGTTTTAGCGTAGTACGCTGGCATTTGCTATGTTTTTTTCGTCATTCTTCTGAGAAGCGTGTTATCCGCTGAACTGTTGCGAGGAGTTTTGTGCCAACTGTTTATGCAGTGACTGGCGACGATGAGGAATTATGTCTGAATTGGGTATGCGCCACAGTTATTAGCTGAACAAAAACAACCTTTTCTAATAGGTTCGAGCACTGGACGACCTAATCGTTACTCTATTCACAATCTGCGACGACTGCTTGTTCTTTCGCTGTTTTAAAACGCTTTATAAGTCGTATTAATGCGATTGTCTTCCCGACATCCAGACTGCCTAAGGCAAGTTTGCCAACAAGTACCAAGCACTGGCGTGGCTCAGTGGTAGGATACTAGGCTGGCAACCAGTGGACCCGGGTATGAGCCCCACTGTGTCATGGGTACTAGTTTTTTTTTTAACTTTCACGGATGTGGTTATGAACACTGGCGACGGCGGACAACTACGGCGCTGCGAGAGACCAGACTTCTGACCTCATTACAGCTTTCGATGTAAAAAAAGTGAAGAACCGCTATCGGCGTGTGGTTATTTAGAAGATTGAAGGGGACTCCTTTATACAATACAAGCACTTCCGTTATTTTCCCACAATGAGAAAATATGACTTTAGCTAAGGCAGTCTTGTAAAACTGGCAGTGCAGACGCTTGAGACAATGTTAGATCTGCAAGTATCATATTCGAAAGAAAGCGAAGCGCTACTTATTTGAACCGCCTCTCTTTGCATGTGGCCATGCACGCTTCGCGCGTGTGAAATTTTTTCGCTCTAATCAGGCACCGCCGGTATTGCAGCACGTCGGGGGATGAGCGGAGGCACCGCATGCGACCATCACCCATGGACCGGTTGGCAAAGAAGTGATACTTGATGCGGCTGCTATCGCAAGCTACCACTCGGGGAGGAAGGCATTGTGAGTCCCGCTGTCTTCCACTTAAACTGCGGGACCTGCATTCGTGTGCCGTGCGGAAGAGGGCGCTGTCGTTGGCGGGACATCCACCAGACGGGAAGTTCCAAGAGACGCATTCCCGGTCCTCGAAGAACCACCAGCTGAACAAAACGTTCTGCCTGAAACGTAATACGCACATTGTTCATACTTGAGGTCAAACACGCATTGCATGTTAGCGGTGCCTTCAAGCCAAATTACACCGTTAGCGAGTAGCGCCGTGTATTTGATCGTGGAAGTTTACAGCTTGTTTTATCCGAGATAACGACCAGTGTACTCCGGCATTGTGACCCTCAGTAACATCCAGGTAGTGTGTCGGGAGGTTGCTTTCCAATAAAGCTTTCTACTCAGAGTGTGCTTAGAGCAAGAACTCGCTCTCGTATAAGGTACCTGGTACAGCTTGTCAGCAATGGCTTGCCGAAGCATTTTTTCGCAGCACCACGCCCCACACAAGCACAGCTTCGACGGAAGTGGGCGAGCGAGGTGAACTTGTTGGTTCCTGGGTTGTACGAGAGCATAGTTTCAGCGGCCGTCTCGACGCAGACATTCACGGTACGCCTGTAGTGGAACTCGCGTTTGGTGCTCGGGCGGCAGACGGTGTAGTATACGTCGCCGCACATGGGACGTACCTGCAAATGTTATGGAAATATAAATGGTGATGGTGCTGACCCAGTCAGCATGTATTCTAGGCAATTTCCTTTCATTATCTCCTTCAAATGTCTGCAATTGGTTGTTCAAAATTGCTATGTCACATGACCATGATTTGGGGACATCTGTACGTAGCGCCATCTCTCGTCAGCCAAAGCGGCAGCCTGCTGTAACTAAGTGGCGAATAATCGAAAAAAATCATATCTGACGAAATAAGATAGTTGTCGACAACGACTCCCGGTTCTATACATCAGGAACTTATATGAACAATCTGGCAAAGGTACAGTGTCGCACTGCAAACTCCGTGGCTTTCCAGAGTGCTTGGGATCCTATGTGCATTCTACGGCAGGTGTTCAATTGATTGGGAAACCGCGCTGTTGGTAGTGTAATGCTGCAATTTTATCAAAAATTCGCACGTAAACGTTGGCGGTATCTGCAGTGCCTGGTGGAGCGACGACAATCTGAATTGCTGAACCAGGTACCGTCACACACCATGGTGATCAGGCTATCGGACCATGGCCTCCACTTTTAGTTCCGGCAGCGGTGTGTCAATGCAGCTAACCGTGGAGGACATGGCCGATAACCACAATGTCATGCCGTTTGTGGGCTATTGGTGGCGCAGCAGGACAGGTTTTTTAAAGTCCACTTTAGTGTGTCTCCATGTTTCTGTGTTAACATATACTTTCATGTAAGTTTATTGCGTACTGAAAGTATTGATATCATTAGGTCCTTTACTTTTCATCAGGCACATGAAAGAGGACATGCAGCTTGTCAGCTCATTTCCCAAAGGTACATTTTCGAGAGTTTACTGCAATGCAGTGTGGGGTTACGTCAGTACAGAGTTACATCAGCACAAGGCAGCCTTCATAACAAAATAAGTAAATAGCGTGGCAAGTGTAAAGAAAGTGACCGGATCAAAAAATATCATCATCAGCCACAATCCAACGTATATTCATTGGAAATAAAATTAATACGATCAAATTGGGCAAGTTTTTATGCAAAGTTCAACGCCGAATTCTAGAGCAATCGGTATTTATGAGAAATGAAACTACAATAAATATTCACCGAATTTCCCCCCGAAAAGTAAACTTAAAGAAACACCATCCGATTAAAATAAAATAAACTCTGAAACCAAGGAGCCCTCGCCAAAACCTGCCAAAGTGGTCGTGATAACACGTCAATCAGAGTGCGAAAATCTGTTGCTGTGAAAATGAGTGATGAATCATCACTACAAAACGGCCACTTCAACCATGCACAGCGTAAATAGGTCCCATCGAACTCACGGGACGCCGAATCGAAAGGACTTGATGACCGTGGCATCCTCCGCGGCTTCTACGTTCTCGTTTATCAACCACAGCTAACTCACGCTCAGTCCGTTGCGTAAATATGGCATGGGCGTGTGTTTTTCCCGAGGCCAACTCGGACATCTTATCTGTCATTCGCTCGATTCTTCCTTCGATGTTTCGAGAGCTCGTTGTCACGCTGAGCGATTTTGTGGTGTGTTGCGAAGCGCACCTCCGACGACGTTACGAAGGGCGCCTCGAAATCTCACCGCTGCAACCACTGTTTCGAAAGACGGCGACGCCAACACGGTCCCGAAGGCGCCACGGCTTCGAACTCCGCCGGGAAGGTCACCAGCCGTTTAGTAGCGTAGGTTTCTCAGCTCGCGACTGCTTCTGCGCAGAGCTGATAGACAAGCGGACGAGACGACGGTGAGTTTAAACAAGGTTTATGTACAGCATATATACAGAGGCGTTACAAATTCGGCACTGGGGCCGACAGAGACTCGAAGAGCCGAGCTCTCCTCTCTAACACATAGGTCTGCTTTCAAACGGGTCCGATCTGACACACATGTCACCTTTCCCTAGGACCGCCGATCGCGACGTGCCGCAGGGCTTCTTTTATATGCACCGGGTCCAACCAAAATGTCCAATCAGAAACGCCGCTGGTCGTCAGGGCAGACTCCTCCAATGGGGTCGCCGCGCAATGCGTCAGACCCCCAGACATGAAGACGCCAGTTGTTTACTCGACGGGTCGCTTGCCGAGGCTGACTCACTGCACGTGCACGCCAGAGAGGCGCCGTTGAGTTGTTGATCGCGTCAGGCGGACTGGCCTTGACACAGATTGCCTTTTTCAGAGGCACGGCCGTTCGCTGTGGACTCGCAGGCATAACAGCACCCCCGCCGCCAGACAATGCGCCGAAAAGACGAGCTGCTTTTACGGGGCTCGGATGACAGGCGCGCTCGTTCGCCAGGTCCCTCCAGGGCTATGGGGAGAATGCAGCTCCAGACTCTGTTCCGGGAACACATCCCATTCTTGTCGACAGATCCCAGCTCCACTGGCTTGTCGCCACAACTTGCTGGCCAACTTCGCTCGTCTCTTCTGACCATCTTCGGTTTCAGCACTTGTCGATGGTTCTGCAACTTGCTAAGAACGGTTCGACAACAGACAACACACGACACAAGCAAGTGCCCTCGGTCACCCAACAGAACACCAGACAAAGTATAGTACAACATATACCTATCTACGTGTCTATCGGAATTTTGTTCCCTCTACATCAAGAGGCACATGTGGGACAAAAGACCCTTAAATGACAACTCAAATTTTTTCCATGTACAACAACGTAACGAATTAGAATACAACATAAAGTTGGCTCCTTGAGCTCACTCTGGACGAGAGCGCTCAGCTAAGGTCGTGATGAGGTCAAAATTTTGCCCCGAATCGCCAGCGAGAAACCGAAAGGTTGACAAGGTACTAACTAGAACGCACTGCTCAATGCGCCTGCATTAGCGTTTAGCTTTCCGTTTTTTTAGCGAACGTCAAAGTTGCGCTGTCGGAGTATCCTGCTCCATCTCAGTAACCGGCCACTCGGCCACTTTAAGGCGACGATACCTATGCGGTACCAACAGCTGCTCGTACTTGCGACGTTGCAGAGGGGAACAACGATACGGTTTCTAGGGATCGGCTCCTCACAAGTTAGCTCTATATCGTGTCCGATCACCGTCGTGTCTCCGGGACGGTCCGAACACACGTCTCCAATATTGGAAACAATCTTTCTCGGGTCCTCCTTTTGGACTTCACTTAACCTAGGCTCTAGGTTCAACTGCTCCAAAATTACCTCAGATCCCCTTTCAATTACCTCACTCGAATTCAAAATTTCCGCTCCCTCTTCCTCTGGAGCATTCAACAGCTGATTTACGACCGCTTGACGTTGAAAGTATGGTTTCATCAAGTTGTAAATTTTGTTCGGCCAACTTTCTAATTTCACTTCACAATTCCTATCGGAAAGCTTAGATATTACTTTGGGGGGCCCTTACCAACGAACCTCAAGCTTGTTCCTTTTGGATGGCTGCAGCAGCATTACCTGACTTCCTAATTCAAAAGCATGCTTCACCGATTTCTCGTAGTGCTCCTTCGACAGCACTTGTGCCGCGTTTTTCTGGCTTTCCACTAACGCTTCAATCGAGAGGTCCTCACGCTGCTCTCGAATGAGCGTCTCTCGATCAACTCTCGGCAGCTCGCTCCAACTTTCCGCTACAGGCGAGAGCGTTGCAACCCTCTCGCTCTGACTCAATGGCGCCATGTCGTCTCCCCCTACGCATACCACGCCGGTCGCTTCGGCGACGGGCCGCTCGCGTGACTGCTCACATGACTCACGCGGAAAATTTCCTTTCTGGGGTTCCGTCGACCCGCCGACAAGGTCATTTGAGAGTTCACCGCATTGAGCAAGATCAAGCTTCTGCGAAAGCTTTCGCGCTTGCGATCGCGTGAGGGCCATGTACGCTAAGTTGGGGAAGAACGATTTGCCCAGCTCTTTGAGAAGCTGCTGTGAGTTGTTGGAGAAAAGATAAGGAAAACGATCGTTTAGCGCGGCAGACACAGCCGCTTCGGTGCGAAGCTTACCGAACGGGCCTTCAATGACAACCGTAGCTATTGGTAGGCAAGCACTCTGCTCCTCGGCGACTTGCCTGATCCACGCGCGTTCTCCTGTAAAGTCACGCGGAGACACCAATGAAGGATGGACAACGTCCATGGTTGCCGCTGAGTCTCTAAGTGCTCGGCACGTTTTCTCATTCACCCTAATTTCTTGGATATACGGCTCTAACAACCGCATGTTCTTTTCAGATTTTCGGATCGTTGCGAAGGCAAACTTTTCTTGACAGTTTCGCGATGTGCCCTTCCTTTTTGCAGTTGTAGCAGATTAGCGGCTTCAGTGATTCAAATGCCCGTGTGGTAGAAACCTCACTCGATTTCTCCGCTTCCTTTTGCCCTTCCCCTACAGTGTCATTTGTAAGAGACGGGTCCTTCTTGAAAATCGGCCTTAAGACGAAATGCGAATTCAACGTGTGACTCATTCCCCTTTTCAGCATACCGGAACCTTTGCCTTAAAGCCTCGGGTGGCAACTTATAACGTCTCAAGAGCACTTCCTTAACCTCGTCATAGCTCTCAAACGCTTCCCTCGACAAGCAAGTTATCGCGTCGGACACTTCGCCGGGAAGAAGAGCTAACAGGTTCTGCGCCCAAAGAGACCGCTCCAAACCGTTTCGCTCACAGACGTGTTTAAACTTGACGATATACTTCGCCATGTCCTCGCCTACTACGAACGGTGGCAGTTGGTCCCGAATTCTAAAACCGCTGACCTGAATCGTCGGAGAAGCTACGCTAGGCGCCTGCGAACACTGTAGGATTGCCAATTCTATTCGTTTCAACTCAAGGCGCTCCTGTCTCTCGGCCTCCTCGCAACGTTCGCGCCTTTCAGCTTCTTCGCGAGCTTCTCGCCTTTCAGCCTCCTCGCGGCGTGCTTTGATATCCACCCAGGCCTCATCGACTTCCTCAGCCGACACTCCCTCATGCTTCATGATCTCAAGGATCGCTTGTTTTCGTTTCGCACGGCCCAAAGTAATGCCGAGTTCCTCACAAATATCGATGAGTTCCTTCACTTTAAGGTTCTCCATCGTTCACACTAGCCTCTTGCTGTTTCCCCTGTTAAGAATCTACTTGCCGTACCCACTATAAGCCTACTAGCGAGACGCGCAAGCAATTTTTCACAGTCCCGTGTTTACCACCTCCGCATTAACTTTGGTTTCAAAGCACTTCAACTTGGCTTGAAACGATCAAAGCTCACTCGAATGCTTCACACAGCACTTCTCTAAACTACTACAACCTGAGCTAGAGTAGTCTGGTGAACTGAGGGGAAAACGTCAGGCACTCACCGCATCGATGTCGCTGACGCTGGCCGA
Source organism: Rhipicephalus microplus (assembly GCF_013339725.1). Taxonomy (NCBI): domain Eukaryota; kingdom Metazoa; phylum Arthropoda; class Arachnida; order Ixodida; family Ixodidae; genus Rhipicephalus; species Rhipicephalus microplus. The sequence goes on from NW_023611116.1 coordinate 51,653, forward strand.
TCCCGCAGCTGCCAACCACTGTTGCGAAGCGCACCTCCGACGACGTTACGAAGGGCGCCTCGAAATCTCACCGCTGCAACCACTGTTTCGAAAGACGGCGACGCCAACACGGTCCCGAAGGCGCCACGGCTTCGAACTCCGCCGGGAAACACCAGCCGTTTGGTAGCGTAGGTTTCTCAGCTCGCGACTGCTTCTGCGCAGAGCTGATAGACGAGCGGGCGAGACGACGGTGAGTTTAAACAAGGTTTATGTACAGCATATATACAGAGGCGTTACAAATTCGGCACTGGGGCCGACAGAGACTCGAAGAGCCGAGCTCTCCTCTCTAACACATAGGTATGCTCTCAAACGGGTCCGATCTGACACACATGTCCGCTTTCCCTAGGACCGCCGATCGCGACGTGCCGCAGGGCTTCTTTTATATGCACCGGGTTCAACCAAAATGTCCAATCAGAAACGCCGCTGGTCGTCAGGGCAGACTCCTCCAATGGGGTCGCCGCGAAATGCGTCAGACCCCCAGACATGAAGACGACAGTTGTTTACTCGACGGGTCGCTTGCCGAGGCTGACTCACTGCACGTGCACGCCAGAGGCGCCATTGAGTTGTTGATCGCGTCAGGCGGACTGGCCTTGACACAGATTGCCTTTTTCAGAGGCACGGCCGTTCGCTGTGGACTCGCAGGCATAACAGGTGCTACCACTCGCCAATGATGCTAGTGATGACTTGACGGGCAACGCCGAAGCATGTGTGATTGCCCTGGGAGCAAAAAACGACATCAAGACTTGCAGCTTCTGGCTTTTGACATTCGGGTGACCAGATGAAAACACAGCGTCCATAGTAACATTCGAGCGAACCATAGCGACGAGGGAGATGAGCAGTAGGAGTGCCATTATCAGCGTCAATATGACGCAAGTGCACACGGAGCCCAGGACACCCGTCGTTCGTGGCTCTTGTACGGCGGAGAGCGAACGCTCAGGCGAGTGTGGAAGGTGCGGTGCGTGGGCAGCCGAGCGGTCGCCGATACACCACCAGTGGTCGGGATGCGAGCATAACAGGGCTTGCTGCCACCGGTACTGTGGTAATTACCGTTGCTGGTTGTTTCAGTGCTCGTCGTCGCGCTGCTCGTCGATGGCTCGTTGTCGCCGCCTCGGTTCGCACTGGTGCCAGCCCTCGCACCAGGCCGGACGGCGTTATGTGGTCCAACTCGTGCTTGATGACTAAGGTGCTCGCCAGGGGCTGGGACTGGACGACGCACTCCGGACCATACTTCGCCGCCAAGCAGAATTCCCTGTTGCCTTGCAATCCACACAGGCTTCCCAGTGCAAAGATCTGCATTAGAGTGACAGTAACCCAGCGGCCGATTTTGTTCGTCGAAGGGTCTAGGCAGGTTCGCGCCATAGCTTCGTCCATACACGGGGTCACTGTAGTTTCGCGGTTCGGCGGCCAGCTGCTCTCCCGATATCACGTACGTGGCGTTGTCGAACGCCCGCTGCGGTGGCCGCTCTGCACCCCTCCGTGGCATGTGGTGCTTTCGTGGTAGTTGAGGAAGATAGATGCCAAATCAAGAGCGCCGGCCTAAGCCAGAAATGGTTAGCTCCACCGTTATATTAAGGCTTGACTTCGGCACAAGCGCCACGAGCAGCGTGCTGCTGTTCTTATCTCGTGGCGATGATTATGAAGATTCATTCAATAGCATAAATTCACTTCAAGTAGTACATTCCAAAAATAAGGTGGCGCCAACTATTTAGTGAGGTTCGTTTTGTTGTGTTTGCAGTATTTTAGCATTTATGAGGCTTCAGATATACTGTGCATGTTGTTTATTCAACTGCGAAGTCGAGTGCTAGTCTTTCATATCATAGCACATACCAGCTACTCAATTTATAGCCGTGCCCCGGGGTTGGTGAGGTATTGCGATAAAGAAAAATGCCTCATGAATAGCGGCCGTGACTCGCCATCTATGGTTTGTTCCAGGGCACCCACAGTCACCTGTACACGCCTCCACCGTTATAGAATTATATAAACATTAGTATTAAGGCACACAGTTTATTTCAGGAGAACGCTGTCATTGCACCGCTTAGTACAAACATGTCTTATTGCATGAAATGACAATAACTCATACCGCACTATTAAAGATCATTTAAAATATGTTCTGCAAAAAGTGTGCTATCCCTGTTATAGCGTTCATGCGTAGATGCACCGCCGCACCACGAACATGCCGCGACAAGAGTTTGAAATCTCTCCAACGACAGATGTCCGCGTCGGCACTTCTATTCAACCCCTTGAATTAGCATTATAACGCGATTTCATAGGTGCCAAGTTCAGACGTAACATTATCATTCGTTTATGGTAAGGGAAGTGGTGTGACTTGCTGTCCATCAGCATCGAGGCGGCCTTAACTTGAAGGCCCCGTAAAAGAACTGGATACGGAGAGTCCAACAAGCACCTGAAGCATACAGATAATGATAATTTTCTTTGAACGGAATGTTACTTTTACTTGAGTCAGATGGAATTCTTGAGATATTGTCACTTGCCAAGGACTAGTAATAATGGCCTCTGTTCCGGTGGCCTCCTCAAAGATTCTGTAGCCATGCCTTGGCAGTTTCGGAATATACATGTGAGAATGTCCTGTTCCTCACCTTGTGTGCATCCCACCGGAAATGTGTTGAAAAAAATGAACGAAGTACTAAAGTTAATGTTGGCGGAAAAGGGCTCATATTCCCAAAGACCTATTATGCTGAAGACATTGGGGAAATAATATTTCGCGCAATTACGAAATAAACACATCATTTATGCAGCCTTGTGACCAATGAGAAAGCACTCCTCTGAAATTATAGTTTTGCAAAATAAGCCCCGAATAATGCAATGCACAGTTGCTGTCTATTTATAGAAAGCATAGGCGAGATATTTGCCTGTAGGGCGTGTAGCTCAGTGGTAGAGCGCTCGCTTCGCATGCGAGAAGTCCCGGGTTCAAACCGCGGCACCTCCATCCTATGTGGATTTTCTTTTAGTTTTTTGTGATAGCGACCCAACATTTATCACGTACACAACCTCAACCTAGCTGTTCAACACTATTGCGCACAATGCCTGTTAGGACTTCACAGGAGGCATTTTGTTATCATTCAATTTTAATGAATGAGCACTCCATCTGTATGTGGACATACGTTGTTTATGTTACTATTTATGTAGCCCCACCGCGGGGTGTAGTGGCTAAGGTACTTGGCTGCTGAGCTGCAGGTCGTGGGATCGGATCCCGGCTGCGGCGGCTGCACTTTCAATGGAGGCGAAAATGCTGTAGGCCCGTGTGCTCAAATTTTGGTGGACGTTAAAGAACCCCAGGTGGTCAGAATCTCCGGAGCCCTCCAGTATGGCGTCTCTCATAATAAATGTTGGTGTTGGGGCGTTAAACTCCAGATAGCAACTCTTACTGTGTGTGGCTGAACACACGCAATGAAGAAAAAATACAAAAAAAACCAACAGATTAGCCAAGTGCTGACATTCCTGCACCCCTGCTGCATTGATTCACAAGCTATCCCCCAACCGCATACGCCAGTTGTAGCCCGTGGTGTGGAAGATGTGGGAATTGAGGCTAGCCCGCTGCCTTTGCGCGGGCTTTGCCGCCTTTTCTGCCGTTCTCATGTCCCGACATGTCTGCCCTCCTTTGCTGTCTGCCGTGGTGGGAGAGCGGAGTGACGTTTAACTCCCTCACCCGGAAGCGGATGTTGACTGTGGCGCCGCGCGCGGGGACCCCCGAGAGGTTTTCGCGCGCTGCGTCGGGAGCGGTCAGATACTCTCCGGGACAGCAAACGGTGAGCCAGGCAATCTTTTCCGTCCGTCGACTCCCGTCGTTCGGGGCTCGTCGGATATTTTAAAGTCAAGTTTTCATGTCTGCTACTATGTGTTGGTATGTATTGATGTTTTGGTCCCTTTATTTTCTTCTTATATTTTCCTTCCTCTCGCTCTTCCTAAGTTAAACTTTGAGTCATATACTATGTTTGTTGCAATTCTTTCTCTCAAAAATTGTCATCTTGCTCTAGTTAGCTTCATCCTTCTTTTCAAGTTATTTAACATGATTGCTTTTGTTTGACAACAATCGCTCCCGCTGCACACGACAGTTGCGCTTGGCCGATACCAATGGTATATACTCACCGGTGGAGTTTTGCACAATGCAGTAATGCTTAGAAAGCTTCACTGTGAAGGTGATAAAGACATCATGTTCTGGTTCATGAAATAGACATTTTGCTAGTGAACTTCAATTTCCTACAGTATAACAGCCTCTTTGTTACAATAGCTTGGCAGACATACTTACCTTCAAGAAACAGTGTACATAACTCTTTGCGCAACTAATCATTGCGTCAGCTGTGATGTCGTGCACAAGTAGGTGGACGGTCCAAAACCCTAGGTGGGTGGCATTTCTGGAACCTCGGCTGCAGGTTCCCTCAATCATGTCGTGGTTTCGCAATGTTTAAGTCCCTACCAATACTTAAGATTAGATGGCATGCGATTCATTTTGATGCCCAATATTCAGATTTCTAGGGTGCTGCAAACCGAAACGATCTGGGCAAAAAAAAATAAAGACCGCTCCCAATTGGCTGAAATAAAGTAAAAAATTATCAGCGATACAGTATGCACAAGTACATTCTTACAGCAAGGGCTTTGTTTTTAGGTGTCCTGTGTTAAGAAACAATTTAAGAACCTGCCTGATATCTTCAAAAGGAAACAAGAAGACTACGTGAAAAACAAAGAAGTGGAGCCGGAGAGCCGACATTCCAACATAAAATGGCCCCATTTTGAGGCCATGCTTGAAATATGGAAGGAGAGTCTGAGCCTGTGGCGTAAGTTCAATATTAGCCGACTATTGGTACTAAACAAAAAAGTTGATTTAATTCACATGACTGTTATACATACATATAAATACACACATATCAATACACATAAGTACACTGCACATAAATATAGAAGTCGCAAGAGGTAATTCACAGTGGGCATGCATGTGATCATGAACATGATGGCAATGGGCAGTTTTCATGTCGAATAATTGTGGCTACAGCTACGAGAATAACTCTGTGCATCATTCTTTCAGGGTACTGTGCGACTTGAGTGTCATTGATCAATGGTAATGAATAATGCTTACCCTCAATTGAACAGAAAATGAAATGTTTGGTAGCATAGCACAATGCATCAGCACAACGCAAAAAATATAGCATACCGTACAAGTGGTACGTGGACAGCTTCACAAAACAGAATATTGAAGACAGAACAATAAGAATGAGATTGAGTGTACTTCTGTGTCATTCTCGGCTCTCAGTTACCTAAAGAAGGAAGGCTCAATACAAAAATCTAAAGAGATCGCTTATTGCATGTGTCATGAGGCTATTAATAGGCAAGCATTGCACATATTCATTACAAGAATGCAGCATAAGTACTTATATTGTAGCAAAACAGTGAAAATGCTCTAAAGATGCACACAATAGCACTGACAGAATCACATATTGCATGTTCTCTTGCAGCAGCCACATCACAGCAGAAGAGGCTAACGAAATGTGAGCATGCACAAAAATGTTTGGTACCATGTGCATGCACTTGAAGCTGTACATGCATGGACTTGAACCAAGAAACATTATTTTTTATTACTAGGTGATTGTACTTTGCAAAATTATGAAAAATACAAGCGTGCTTGAAAGGCGGTGTTCAGGTCGTTAGCTTGCCCAAACCACTGCATTTTTTAAAATACATTCAGCACTCAACACTGAACAGAAACACACAGGAATATATGAGGGCACAGGCATTGTTTCTGTGTGAATTTGGTTATTGTACAACGTCAAATATTTCTGAAAAAGCAAAGTATTCATCAGCGACAGACCACAATTAAGCAAACTAATGCATTATCTGCACACACTGGCAACACATTCATGTCAATTCGTTATGAACTAGTGCCCAGCGCTGATTGCAATACAAGTGAACTGAATAATGTGAAGCATTCACTCATTCGTAACAGTAAAAGTATGCTGCAAAAGTCGTATGCAGCATGTGTTCAAGAAACATAATGACAGCAGGCACAGTTTCATCAGGTACATCGTTTGCACAGCCATTTAGGATTGACTGTATAAGTTTCATTCACATAGCCAGTGAAATATTGTTACGGGGTTAGAGACTTTTGTACAAAATGCGTTTACAGGGGAAACCCACAGGCAAGATTCACAATGGCTGATTAACACCTTCGCGTGCCTATCAGCTGCTTCAGTTCTTCCTCATCCTTTACTTCATCTCCGTGGCAATATCTCTTGTTCTCATTTAGATGCGCAGCCTACATAGCATTTTATTAACATAATAGGCACATTAAACTTCTGTATGCACACCTTCCATACAGCAGTGCTCAATCAAGAGGTAACGCAAGTGACTTCTTATGATAAATAAACCTCGTGTTGAGTGCAATCATAATGGCATTTTAACTCCCAAAGATGCCTAAAACTGTTCATGTACTAGTGGCATCATCAAATACAAAGAGACAAGTTCTCATCACTGGAGATCACCGCCTCTGCCAAGCCATTCAGCGGAACCGGAACGTACCCCTGATACGGCTCAGGAGACTGGTGTCGACACCTGCAGCAATGAGTAAAACCTTTATGAATCCACCTAAGTAATGACAAATGAAGGGCATGCATAGATAACCAATCTATTAAATCTTAAAAAGATGTTTTGTAACCTTCTTCATGTTCAAGCACATTTGGAGAATGTGCCTATTGTTTTCACACCAGATTCTGCTGCATGCAATTGTAACACTTTATAAAATGTATAATAATACTGCCTCTTTCTGCAGTGATGCTTCAGCCACCACCACAAGAGAGCAGCTACCATCAAAACGGTGTGTAAACCGAAAAAATTATTTTAGGTACTCCTGGTAAGAGATCACAACCACAACGTTTCGAAAAGTATCTCTTTCTGTACATTTTAACATTTTGTATAATTCATTGCAGGTCACTCTTGTCAAGAAGACAACGGTCCTGCGAGGGCGCTAGGTGAGATATACCGCAAGAGTTAGAGGATAAACTTGCAGATTTTTTTCTAACAATTCTGCGCATGCTACAAAATACAAAACTTTATAAGGTTAACATTCAGTCAAGTTGGTACACAGACATAATAACAAAAAAGAGTGTGAGAACGACAAGGTAGAAACATAAAAAACAGGACAGAGCACTGACTTTGAACTGATGTTTTTATTGTGGACAGATTTATACTAAGGCAGACAGAACCCATGTAACTACCGCAATATTTAGACGTTAATATTAGAACATCAGCACCCTGTCCCAAAGCACGATTGTCCGTTTCAAACATCAAATGCCCATTTATTTCTCACAGAGAGGTTGACGCTCTATTGACACATTTATCTTTTAAGTGTGCCATTTAATTTGCTTAGTTGCTCTATATTTTTTTCTTTCTTAGTGCCAAAAATCACAAACATCAGTTGAAACTCAGTGCTCTGTCTTGCTTCTTCTGTTTCTACCTTGTCGTTCTCACACTGACACTGTTTTTTTTTTTTTTTGCTAAATGGTGCTTTATGAAGTAAAAATGCAACCTTAAAGCATTCATATGCATGAATCGCAGATCACACTTGATTTACATGCAGAAGAGGGCACAAGCTATGAAGCTGTGGCGCAAGCGTGCATGGAGCACCTTGAACACATCAGAGCGAGCAGGGGGGTCATCAAAAAAGATAACATTGGTTTCTTCGCTCTACGTGCCGATGCACGCCCCAGAGAGCTACCAGTGCACATTGCACAAGATGTAATGCATGCAGTAGAACTGCGAGACGTCACAAACCTAAGGAGCAGAGGCAAATGGTATACGCATTGCACACTCACAGGACCCATTTTGACGCCCGAAATTATTTGCTGCAAGTACCAGCGCTACATTGCTGACGCAGTAGCCTTGTTCCGACCCCTGTAAGTCATTTAGCTTTAGTGGAGAGTTCAACAATGCGAAAAATTTGATTGCAAGCGCAGTTGATGACGGGAACACGAGCGTCTGCCAGAATGCACACTGTGCAGCAGCTGTTGAGCAAGCGGTTCGTGATACCATGGATAGTGAGTGCGTCAGTATTGCCCAACTGTCAGTCGACTAGCTCCTTTATAAAATATGCGATTAAAAATTAACAGCTTGACCGAATCGCTCGAATTTTGCCAGCTTGTATGTGAACATACAAGAATCAGCCCATAGAACACACGTATGGTGGAAAATTGGGTGTCATTACCCCTTTAAGGCAACTTATTTCTGTGATAATTGTAGTGATAACCGTGCAACAACTCAAATATTTTAACATGAACTAATTATTTTGTGTTTTCATGGTTATATTTGGACATGACTGTTTTCCCTGTATTGTATTTGTTGTGTCACCGGTGATTTTTCTCTTGTTTGTTTAGCTTAAGAAGATGCTATGTACATAGGTTCAGCAAGCAATAAAATACATTTACAACTCGCCTTCACCTTCTACGCCTCAAGTGCTGTTCACCACTTTGTCCTGCCAAGGCACCTGACCGTCTGTGACGAAGTAGTGCGCAAATTTATCTCGCACTTCCTTGGCATACCTACAACGCATAAGTGCATTGTGAAATTTCTGTCGGTATAGCCATGATGGAAGACACACACTGTAAAAGGAGCATGCTGAGCTTGAAAATCTCATGCATAGTTGCATTTCAGTGTCACAGTCATGACGCTATATTGCCAAAGTGTTCCTCGTTTTTGATGTATTAATGAGTGCTACCTCTGCTGCCTATCTTCTACGGCATCATCACAGCTTGTGATAGAATGCATATTTACTGATTAACATTAGAAATTTTGATATGTCAAGTTCCATGACAGCCAACGTCAGCAACTGCTCCAATTTGGGCAAAGCATTGTACACTTTTCAGAGAATGATTGCCCTGTACAGTTAAACCTAATTAAATATAGCTTGGTGAGTTCAAAATCCATCATAATTGATGGACCCTTTCAATAGGCATCAGCAACGTGCTCAACACGAATATCGTTTTCTTTTGTTAAAACGTCACCTTACGCGGCACATGGCTGTGCCCATCAATTTGGAACAATGTTGACCTCTATGTTTTTTATTGCTCCTAGTTAACATATATTCAGCTACAATAGAAAGTTAAAGAATCAAGGACTCATTTCTGTTAAAACACAGTCGTAATTGGAACAAACAAAAAACTAGTGTAAATATATAGGATGCTGTTTGTATTTATTATGATATAAATGTGAAGAAACCAAATGGACGTAAAGATCGGCACTTCAAGGGACAAAACTTGTGCCCACAATCTCCCATAAAGTGACCGGGGAGTTTGGGGAGAAGCTACCCTGGTAGAACATAGAACGGTATATTTGAAGGTCAGAAGTTCATTTCGCCCCGCACCAAGGTATCCTTTCACTACACTTCTTCATCATATTGTCATTGTGAATACTACTACAATCCCCTACACATTCTCTTGTTTTGATGAGTGGTAGTACTGAAGAACTTTCACCAACTGGTAGTTATAATTCATAGTAAAAATTTACTAGCTCTTAAGCAACACAGACGATTTGAAATACACGTAGTGTTCATATCTTTACATGTTTTCTTTTACACGTGCATTCTAAAACTTCACTGCAGAGCAACATTTTTTTACAATGTGTGTTTGTCGAATGCTTTAACACAAGACCTACTGTCTGAGAACTGTTTGAATGCCCATTACTAATGCAAAACACGGTGTGCCTCTCGTTTCTGTCCTCCTCTGCATTCTTCAGTTTTTGTCGGTCACGCACAATATGTGCCACGGCACCTCATCAGTCATAAATTGAATAAAAGCATACCTCGCAGCATTGCAGCCGGTAGGCCTTGATGGTATGAGCGCTCCGCTGGCAGCTTCCTCATCCCTCCAGCTTCCAGGTGAAAGATGTCCTTCCCAATCCTCGCTGCTTGTGACACCAGGCGGGCAATGGGCAGTGGAGGATGCTGTGGACTCCTTAAGGAGAAAGTTATGTAGCACTATGCATGCTCCAATGTATGCCTTTATGTTGACTTCTTTCGCCTTAATGCGTCGGCGCAGCAACCTGCACCTTTGTGCCAGAATGCCAAAGGTATTCTCAATAGTGCAGCGTGCCCTGGACATCCTGTAATTGAATATGCGATGCTCGTACGACTTGTCATCGTCTTCGTGCAGTGCTGAAAAGGAAGACACTGAGCATTGTAACAAAATAACCTCACAAGCCTTATAGAACATAACGCTATCATTGGTAATTACAAATAAAACATGCGGACCGCCGTGCACTGTCACAAAGGGCCAGCAAAGATGCTAACTTGCCATCACAGATGTTTCTGTAAGAAACCTTCAAAGGCCCCGATAAACTGTATAACTGCAATTGCCTGCATCCATGCAAGAAAAAAATCTCAAAATTCAAAACAGTCAGCACACAAGGAAGCAGAATTGAGCGCACTGGTCACCAGTGTGGGCTTAAAGAGTACGCCCTCGTTCTCCTCCTCGTTCTGAGTTTTCGTGGCTGTTCTCGCATTGCACCAACCGAACCAGTTTTGCATGCTTTTGAAGCACGATTTTCTACTCAAACACTTCCCTAGTGCATGTTGCTTTTACAAATCTCACAGGTCATTTGTCGAGTCGTATAACGCCGGAATTTGTACTTCTCTCTCTTTTTTTCCAAATGTAAGTAGCGAGGTCCTGCTTTACTCACGTTTGAGGCATAATTGGGACCACATATTGCTGGGGTGCAATGTGTTGTAATTGTACCAGTGCAAACACTTTTTTCCCACAACATTAAACTTGTGTCCAGTCGCGAGAGAGGTGCGCCAACATTGTCCCCTAAAATACATGCATAGTCTACATTTCTACAGACACGTCACGGTGCAACCATTCCTTAGTAAAAATAAGATGGCACGTAAGAGCTACAATACAACGGCTTGAGTCCTGAAATCTTATGCTGTTACTTAAAAAATGGTAAACACAAACAGGTAATGATGCCTTGATCCACCCATGTGATGACCAAAATCACAACAGGGTTCGCGGTAGCATACCTTCTCCACAGCATTTTACATAAACTGAAAAGTACTAAGCCTTTCTTACATACATTCTTAACTTACTTCGTCTTGCGTATGGCCGCATCACGTACTCCTTCAGCGGGAAGGCCTCGTCGCTGACGAAGAAGTAAGGGAGGGGACCCTCGTTGCCCACGGTGCTCACTGGTGGCAAGCCCAGTGCTCCTTGCAAAATATATTTTTGGAGATTGCTGCGGGAGAAAATCCCACCGTCACTCTCACTTCCAGAGTGCCCGATTTCTACGTATATGAACCTGGGTGCAAAAGTACTGTAGCTATAAGACTTCACTTCAGGTATATCAGCAAAGGCCAGCCACCAATACTCAGTGCATGTCTTGAAACCCATTGTCTTTCTATGAAAAATGTTTGTTGACCATTTTACAGTTACCCGCATACTATACTCATTGTTACATCAGTGGTGCACAAAATAACAAGACACCTATATTGTTTTGTGCAGCACTCATCTCTAATGAGTTACCAAGTGGCACAGCAGTCCGTCACTCTGAAGGATGGACTACTGTTTAGCTTTCTAAAGTTATGTGTACACGCATGTAGACATGACAAAGGAAAACCATACACATCACTCAACCTCTTGAATATCACGTGTTACCTTGTGCATTAATGAAATTGTTAACACCTAGGCTCATAATGCTAACGCTACCTTGCTAGTGTGCACATTTAAATACAAAAACCCAGAATCACCTGTACTGGGCATCACACACAGCAAGCAGCGACTTGCTGAAGGAGCCCTTATATTTCAAGTCCATAGACCCGGAGTTTGCAGGGCACTCTATGGTCACGTTCTTGCCATCTATAGCACCAAGGCAGTGAGGAATGTTCCACCTCTCGTGAAGTTCTTGTGAAATCTGCGGAAAAAAAATCCCACAAATGATCGCCTTCACACACGTTGCCAATGCTACGAAATGTACATCTGGCTGCTTCAAATACACAAAACTTTGTGTGGCCAAAAAGTATATGTAGCTAAAAATGTGCCTCTCCTTAAGGGACTCTTGAGTCAATATGACAGAGGTTATGACACTGATGCTATGCCGAACAGGTTGCCTACAGGTTTTTCTATGAACTCTGATAGGCAACCTGCCTTTCCTAGTGAAATGAAATGTTTACTTCCATTATATGCAAGCTATTGAGTACTAATGAACATAAAGCCTGTGGTGTAATGCACTTTGCATATGATTCTCCTCATGTGCTCCTCTGTGTTGAAAGGGTCAGCATTACGATGAGCTAAACATAAGCACATAATTCCCAGTTTAGTTCAACATTCATCTCTCCCTTCCAGTAAAGGTGTGTTTCAAGTGTGTTGCCACAATATATTTGCGTTGACATAGGCTGATCGTGCTTGCATTGTACTTCTCACATGCAAGCACATTCACTTTTTCAAGTCATTTCTCAGTTGAAACCAAACTCTCACACAATAGCCATGAGCATTTTTGTGGAAAACGTTGCAATGGTACACACTCCTTTAATGACTGTGTTACCTTTACGTTGCGTTGCCAGTAAAGCTGCTGCTATTGAGTTGTGTGTCAACCGCCTTCACACTCTGAACACAGGATAACTTGTCGCACCAATGCCTACACAAATCTATCAAATAGCGAGTTTATGTCCTTGCCTGCTCCAATATATTGTGCAATGCCTGAATGGCAGTGTCCTGAAGTATGTGCTATTTTGCTATTGTCCTAGCTGCATTTCAATTACACCGCACAAAGCAGCACAAGCCAGCAATGTATCAATATCGTTGCTGCAAAAATGCAGAAAAACTAGCCTGTCATACCTTCATCCACTCATCTGATGTTGAAGGGTGCTAGAGGTACAGTGGCTGAAGTACAAGCCAAAGGGCCTCACTGACCTCCGACACTATGGAGGAAACGGTTGATCTCCCCGCTAGGAAGTTGAAGGCCACGTCTCTTTGGGTTTCGCCTGTCGCCAGAAACTTGGCAAGGCAATGAAATGCAGCAATAAAATAAATCAATACACTGAAATTAGCATGCATTAAGTACTATACTCGGTCCTTATGATGGCAATCCTTTCAGATAGAGCTTTCTTTATTAATTAAGCATCTTCAATAACTACTTTACAAGTGACGTGACAGTTAACATTCAGAATCTCACTGCACTGCTTGTGAACTCTTCAAGCTGTCGAATATGCAGTGAATATTTATGTGCATACACATTTTGCCGAATCATAAGCATGCATCAATCTTTTAATGGAAGAACGTATATGCTCATATCACTCAGGCTGAATATGGGCAACGTAAACGTACCAGTAGCAATTCGCTTAGCATGGATTTCTGAAAAGCTGGAAATTCAAGGTTAACCTATTTCACGAAAATACATCCCTCAAGTCTATTGCTTCAATTGTTTTCACACATTGCACTACCGTCCACAATATGTTTTGCCACTGCACTACTGTCCACATTGTATTGGGTCACTGTCAATTCAACAGAACATACGCATTATTGTAGCAAGATGCAGGGGTTAAAATTTCGCATGTGTACTTGTGCAAACACACACACACCATCGTGCATGCAGATACATAAAGTGTGGTTGGTTAAACCTCCTCCCTCCCCAATGCTGAAAAATATTTTTGGCATGAATACTCTTTGAGTGCCTCGAACAGCACATCAATTTGTCCTAACAATTTGTGCATAATTGTACACGCTAAGCATAGCATTGTGTTTCACTCATTTTATAACATCATTAATAATTGCGCTCTATATAGTATCTGTGCATCAGGAAAACAGAAAACTGGAACTGACACGTCCAAAATGTAATTTAAATGTGTAGTGCGGAATCCCATTTTCTGGGATCTTACAAGCGGAAACCCCGTAGTTATTACGCAATAAGCCACAACAGATGGTTTTCAAAATTTCACCACCTGAGATTTTAACGTACGTGCGCAACAGACGCTCCAACTTAAATGCATTTCGCCTCCACCTAAAGGCGGACGATGCGGCCGTAATCAAATCCGTCACCTACGCGTAAACTGCCGACCGCAGTAACGGCTGCACCATCGAGCTCGCATACGTCAAAAATGCAATTAGTTCTACCCACCCAAGCAAAACTTCCTCACAAGCGATGCGCAGCCGCAAGCCACACCATATTAATCTTCAAACCTCTTACCTAATGGTCATGGCCAGGCGGTCGTGCGCCGAAATCGCCGGCAGGCAGTTTGTGTCCTGCTTGAATATTGCGGGGCGCAGCAGTTCGAGCAAAGTGTCGAACCTTCGTGGCGGCATCCGCATGAAGCTAACCACCAAAAAAGAACGAGATAACAGGTTATGCACTATCTTATAAGCACGTAAAACAACCATAAACTTACTCTCGGAAATAGTCCTCGTCATGCGAGCGCAAGTCGGGAAGCAAACGACCTGCGTGGCCAGCCACCTCTCGCGAGCGAAGGGACGGTCGCACCCACCACTGCCTTTTTTGCTGTGAAGGTTTTCGTGCTGCCAGCGCTGACACATTAGCAGAGCACATCAGCACCGCCACAACCTCTTCTTCATCATTAGACTCGAAGTCCATGATGCTTCCGGGAGAACGCTACGCAAACACAGCCATCGGAAATAAGCGCGTCGCACACAGCGGGCTCCGATCGCCGCCGGTCACCAAAGTTCTCGTTGATAAAGAGATCTGTACGTGACTCTCCGGGTTTTCGACTTCCGGTCGCACGCATGCGGCTTTGCCAGTGTGAACGTTGCTCGCAATTCGGTCGCCAGTAGCAAATGCTCACGCGACCGCGGCTAGTCGCCGGTGTGCACCAGCCTTAACACATAGGTCTACCGCTCGCTTCGTGCCGAAGGGCTTTCTTTATATGCACCGGGAAGATTCTTTGAGTAATCAAATGTCCAACAAGAAGCGCCACTGGTCGTGAGGTCAGAATCCTCCAATGGGGTCACCACTGGGCCACGTCATTCTGATCGAATCTGGAGCCGCTGCGCTGCACGTGGCTGCACCCAAGGACGAGTGACGTCGCCACGCATTACGTCAGACCCGCCAGACAGGAAGGCATCGATCGCTTGCTCAATGGACTCGCTGGCTGAGGTGACTCACTGTGCGTGCGCGGCAGAGAGGCACCACCGTGTGATGACGCCGTTGAGTTGTTCGCGTGAGGCGGGCTCGCGGGCTGGCCTTGACACAGTTTGCCTTTTTCAGAGTCATGGACGTTCGCTGTGAACTCGCAGGCGTAACAGCACACAGTTTTTTTTTTCAGGGGGCGCTGTCATTGCACCGCTTAGTACAAACAAGATTTATTGCACGAAATGATAATAACTCATACCGCACTATTAAGGATCTTTCAAAATATGTTCTGTAAAGTGTGCGCTGTCCCTGTTATAGCATTAATGCGTAAATGCGCCGCTGCACCACAAACATGCCAAGAACATGGACAAGAGTTTTAAATCTCTCCAACGACAGATGTCGGCGTCGGCACTTCTGTTCAAACCCTTGAATCAGCATTACAACGCGTTTCGTAGGTGCCAAGTTCAGACGTGAAACTATAATTCGTTTATGGTAAGGAGAGTGGTGTGACTTGCTGTACATCAGCATTGAGGCGGCCTTAACTTGAAAGCCCCTTAAAAGAACTGGATACGGAGAGTCCAAGAAGCACCTGAAGCATACCGATAATGATAATTACCTTAAACGCAATGTTACTTCTACTTGAGTCACATGGAATTCTTGAGATATTGTCACTTGCCAAGGACTAGTAATAATGGCCTCTGTTCCGGTGGCCTCAAAGATTCTGTCGCCATGCGTTGGAAGTTTCGGAATATACATGTGAGAATTTCCCGTTCCTCACGTTGTGTGCATCCCACCTGAAATGTGTTGAAAAAAATGAACGAAGTACTAAAGTTAATGTTGGCAGAAAAAGGCTCATATTCCCAAAGACCTATTATGCTAAAGACATTAGGGAAATAATATTTCGCGCAATTACGAAATAAACACATCATTAATGCAGCCTTGTGACCAATCAGAAAGCACTTCCCTGAAATTAAAGTTTTGTGAAATAAGCCCCAAATAATGCAATGCACAGTTGCTGTGTATTTATAGAAAGAAATATAGAGATATTTGCCTGTAGGGGGTGTAGCTCAGTGGTAGAGCGCTCGCTTCGCATGCGAGAAATTTCGGGTTCAAACTGCGGCACCTCCATCTTATGTGGTTTTTCTTTTAGTTTTTTGTGATAGCGACCCAACATTTATCACGTACACACCCTCAACCTAGCTGTGTGAACACTATTGCGCACAGTGCCTGTTAGGACTTCACAGGAGGCATTTTGTTATTATTCATTTGTAACGAATGAGCACTTTATCTGCATGTGTACATACGTTGTTTATGTTGCTATTTATGTAGCCCCACCACGGTGGTGTATTGGCTAAGGTACTCGGCTGCTGAGCCACATGTCGCGGGATCGGATACCGGCTGCGGTGGCTGCATTTTCAATGGAGGCGAAAATGCTGTAGGCCCGTGTGCTCAAATTTGGGTGGACGTTAAAGAACCCCAGTTGCTCGGAATCTCCGGAGCCCTCCTCTACGGCGTCTCTCATAATCAATGGTGGTGTTGGGACGTTAAACTCCAGATAGCAACTCTTACTATGTGTTGCTGAACACATGCAATGTAAAAAAAATACAAAAAAGCTAACAGATTAGCCAAGATCTGATATTCCTGCACCCCTGCTGCATTGATACACAAGCTATCCACCCAACCGCATACGCCAGTTGTAGCCCGTGCTGTGGAAGACAGCCAGCACTTACTCACATTACATGAGAATGTGAGTGAAGGTCACCAAAAATGAACATGCCTGAGATTCCGTCATGAAAATTCAGGACGAAGCTATGGGAGACCTTGCCCACCGAAGAGAAAATGGAGGCCCAAGCGGCTATCCCGCACCAGGCGCGGCGGGCTGCTGAGGCCAGTGTGCAGCTCAGGACTTCAGGCCCAACGAAACAGCTTATAAGCGTTCTTCATTTTTTTGCTTTAATAATAGCAGAGCTCGCAGCACTTCAAGGTGCAGTAAAGTACATTCTTCGCCAGCAACCTAACCAATGGGCCATCTTTTGCGACTCCAGGTCAGCCTTACAGTCACTACGGTTCGTTATGCAGCACGGTTTACATCAACAATCAGTATATCAGACAAGGCACGACTACCACGAAGCGCTCACGGAAGGTCACGATATTGTATTTCAGTGGTTGCCGAGTCATTGCGGAATCGTCGGCAATGACCGCGCGGATGAAGCTGCTCGATCGGCTCATGACCAAGCCCAACGCACGCCCATACCACTCTTGAGAACGGACGCTGCAAAGCTACTACAATCACTTCCTCGCCGTATATCTCTCCTACAATGGAATACGCAAGGTATCTCCAACACGCTCCAGTATTCGATCGACCCAAACTTGAAACTTCGTTTGCCATCCGGGCTCCCACGATGCGCTGAAACTTTACTGTGTCGCATGAGGTTGGGCATGGCATTTACAAATTCTTACTCTCGTGTCCTTGGAATGGCGAGCACTTCGGCATGCAACATCTGCGCCTGCGAGGAAACGCTTGAGCACATTCTATATCATTGCCCAGCATACCAGACCAAACGACGTATTATGGAAGCCAAGCTCTGTCAGCTGGATTCACGGCCGCTTACAGAAAAGACGATGCTGGGACCTTGGCCGACGGCTTCCCATACGCGAAAAGCCACGAAAGCCCTCTTGTACTTTTTAAGGACCCCCAGACTTCATGACCGCTTGTGAAAGAACTGTGCGAGACCGTGCTGTGTAGTCTCGAGCTCACTATTCATGCTTCTCTTTCTTACTCCTCTTCTTTTCTATCTCTTTCCGTTCTATTATTCTCCTTTCCCCCACCCCAAGTGTAGGGTAGCCAACCGAGCTAAGCTTGGTTAACCTCCCTGCCTTTCCTCTCTATTTATCACTCTCTTTCTTGTTTTAATAATCCTGTTTCCATCCATCCATCCACTCCACCTTGGCTCACACATGTAAAGCCACGGCGGCGGCTGTGTAAAGCACGCGAAGAGCCTTTTTTTCATTCTGTGGGGCGAAATCTTGGGAGAGTATCAGGCTCTGACGTGATCAGCCATACAACTAAGCCGCGCATTCTCCTGATACACCACTTCAGAGCATGAAACGGTTTCAAGGTTTCGGCTCGCAGAGCAAGAACCAGCTGCTCGAGCGCTCTACACAGACCTGGCCGCGGATGTACACTCGCCGACAACTTTTCTTTAACACACTTTGCAAGCTACAGAACAAAAGCGCATGCCTGCTGCTGCCACACCTGAAATATAGTACTTAGGTTAACTGATGCCTTTCTCGTTATCCTTGCTGAAATATGTACTGCTTGAGTTATTCGGAGACGGAAACAGGTGATAAAAGTTGTAGGCAAAATGCAGTTATTGTTCACCTAGCGAAAATGCGTTCTTTCTCTTTCCATTTTTTAATTAGCACATCCGTTTTCCAATGAATTATGGGTTTCGCGACGTCTGTGTGTGACGGCAAACATGCTGTTCACTTAGCCAAGAAAAAATATGCTTATAATAGGACCTGAAACATACTCTGAACAGTAATTTAGTGTCTATATATATATATATATATATATATATATATATATATATATACATATATATATATATATATATATATATATATATATATATATATATATATATATATATATATGTATACATATAGTGGCCGTAGCGTTGCATATAGTCCAGTAGATCCTCCGTGAGCGGTCACAACGTGGTTTATTTTGACGTTTCGGCCTAGAGTCTGGCCTTCATCAGGAATAAAGGTACAGTTTGTTGGTGCTCAACTTTATACAATCTCAAATCAGAGGGCAAGGAAAGAGGAAAAAAGACAGAAAAGATAAAAATAAAAAAGAAAAAGGAAAGAAAAAGAAGAAAAAAGAGAAAAAGAAGAGAAAAATAATATACGGTGGACTCCCCTCGGGCGCCCCCCTTCCACTCTTCCTTCCACTTCCCCCTTCATCTCTCTCCCCCCTGTGACTGATCACAGTGATAAGCAAGTAAAGAAACCTGCTGACAAAGGAGGAGCAATTGTAGTCCTTAATACAACCATCCACTTACAAGAAGCAAACCGCCAACTAGACGACTCAAAATTTTACGAACGCCTCCCAGGTGATCCGACAGACGAATACAAACGTATCGTATCAACAGAACTAAACAAACTGTTGGATGCAGAAAAGATAAGCAACACTGACCGCAAACTGATGCGAGCAGCGTACCCTCGTCCAGGTCGCTTCTACATCCTCCTGAAAATTCATAAACCCGGTAACCCAGGTCGAGCAATCATATCAAGCATCGGTACAATAACTGAACCCATATCAGGGTACGTGGACAAACTAATAAGCCACATTCCATGCACCCTCACGTCGTACATAAAAGACACCACACATTTTCTTCGAGACATTGCAGGTCTGTGTGTGCCAAAAAACTTTTACTTGTTTACTCTTGATGTCTCTTCATTATATACAAATAATCCTCAAGATGACGGCATACCTGCATTACAAAACATGTACACAAACCATTGACAATCTAACACCCCAAATTTCTTTGCCATTGCAACTTTGACGATGATGGTCCTCGAATAAAATTAATTCGAGTTTAACGAAGAGTATTTTTGACAAATCAGCGGGACCGCTATGGGCACCCAAATGGCACCTAATTATGCCAACATATTTATGGGAAAGGTAGAATCTGAATTCCTTGCACAAAGTTCCTTGAAACCAATGTTATACAGAAGATACATAGACGACATCTTTCTTATTTAAACCCACAGCGAGGACGAACTTCTCAGCTTTATCGACACTTACAATGCTATACATCCGACCATGCACTTCACGCACACATATTCGCAAGTAACCGTAAATTTTCTTGATGTTACCATAACGATAGAAGAAGAGAAACTCTCTACAACCCTGTATCGCAAACCAACGGATCGACAACAATAACTCCATTACCAAAGCGATCACCCATGCCACTGTAAAAACAGTATTCCATACAGCCAGGCTCACCGGTTTAAGCGAATCTGCTCTAGAGACGCTGACTTTGAACGAGCTCACAGAGGCTAAAACTTATGCTCGAGAAACAAAAATACCCCTCCCCCCCACATGTAATTAATGACGCTGTTCAAAAAGCGAGAAAACTAAAGCGTGAAGACTTACTTACGAAGCGACCACCACAAGAAGGCCCACAACGAACAAACCTCTGCTTGACTTACAGCACAAAGTTCACCAATGTAAACAAAATCCTTAAACGACATTACAACATTCTGGAACAAAGTGAACGTCTGAAACGCGCATTCCCATCCGCTCCAGGCGTCGTTTACCGACGACCACGTAACCTCAAAGACACCCTTGTCCACTCTCAAATTAACGCATCACCCCCCAATAATTCATGCCGTCCTTGTCTAAAGCCACGATGTCTTGTATGTAAGGCGATGAGAGAAACAGGCAAAGCAACCAACACACAATCCAAGTTTTTGATTAACATACGAGGAAACCTAACATGCGATTTCTCTAATGTTGTATACCTACTCGAATGCAACGTGTGTGGTATGCAGTACATCGGACAAACAGAAACACCATTTAGGATTCGCTTCAATAATCACAGAGCCCATGCAAAATCAGCCCCAAGTCTACCCCTATCAAAACATCTCAATCTTCCCGACCATGCATTCGACAAACTATCAGTAACGCTCTTAGAGACGGGATTTAAATCAAATCGAGAACGTGAACAACGAGAGTCATACCTCATCCACCGATTTAACACCCGCGATAAAGGAATAAATGAGAATCCTGGTACACTTGCAGCAACTAAAGCATTAGAAAACAATAACGGCAATAATGAAAATAGTAACTGAGTTCACGCACTGCAGCTGCGAAGGGCACTGGAAAACCCAAAACAATTCCAAAAGTAACTACTGTTCCTAAGCGCAGCTGTCGTCTGTTTTCTGTTTTATTTTACTACCCAATCAAATGTGCCATGCATGACTTGCCCAACAGCAACCCTGTGCACAGCCGGGAGGCCCCCACTACACGCGTAATCCAGAAGCGGGCAAGGAATTCCCATTGCGCCCGCTTACCAGCCTCTGCCACAATACGTGGCACCCCTCTTTCTACGACGAAATGTTGGCGGGACTCCGAGTAGTTGAACGCTTAGAACTTCCTAAAAAAGCTCTTTTTTGCCCCACACTGAACCGCCAGTGCCAGGAGGCGCCGTCTGGTCGGGAGGAATGCGTTAGTGAAACGAAGCATACACAGACCGCTGACATCAGAAAGGTGAAGGGGAGAAGGAGGAGAGAGATGAAGGGGGAAGTGGAAGGAAGAGTGGAAGGGGGGCGCCCGAGGGGGGTCCACCGTATATTATTTTTCTGTTCTTTTTCTCTTTTTTCTTCTTTTTCTTTTCTTTTTCTTTTTTCTTTTTCTCTTTTTTTTCTGTTCTGTCTTTTTTCCTCATTCCTTGCCCTCTGATTTGTAATTGTATAGAGCTGAGCCCCAACAAACTGTACCTTTAATCCTGATGAAGGCCAGACTCTAGGCCGAAACGTCGAAATAAACCACGTTGTGACCGCTCACGGAGGATCTACTGGACTATATATTGATACGCAACAGCCGGCACAGCCTGTCTGCAAGAAAGAGACAGACGACGTTGGTGGCTGGTTGTTGATGAACTGTCACCATCTTGTTCGCCGAACACGGTGCATCGTATTTAATTTATTAAATAAGTTACCCGTAACATTATTGGTGGAGGTGGACGACTCCAGTACCTCTATGGAGTCGCGCAGCGGTCGCAACCTTGGGGAGGGGACTCTTCGGCTACTTGAACTGCCAGTGCCTTATCCCCACCGGTCTCTCGATCCGAGTCGACAACCTACGTCACCCTGCCACCCCTGCGGAATCCTGGAACTTTCTCCGCTGACGGCACCATCGACGTTGACTCCTGGCTGCATCGGTACGAGCGAGTCAGTGCTACCCACCGCTGGGATCCCACGCTCATGCTCGCCATTGTTGTCTTCTACCTCGACGGCACGCCGCGGACATGGTTCGAAACCAACGAAGCCGAAATCACAAGCTGGGATCTTTTCAAATTGAAGATCCGTGATCTTTTCGGCGATTCATCTGGTCGTCAGCTCGCTGCCAAGAAGACTCTCGCCACTCGCGCCCAGACGTCTACTGAATCGTACGTCTCATACATTCTTGACGTCTTGGCGCTTTGTAGGAAGGTCGACCAGCGCATGTCAGAAGAAGAAAAAGTTAATCACGTCCTCAAAGGGATTGCTGACGACGCCTTCAACCTGCTGGTTTTTAATAATGCCACGAGCATCGACAAGATCCTGACTGAATGCCGCCGTCTAGAACAGGCTAAAGCCCGCCGCGTCACCCACGGCATCAGGCGCCCGCCGAACACAGCTCCTACTTCCTCTTGTGATGACTCCGTGCGCCTAGTTCCCCAATGAGACAACCTCACCCGCATCATTCGTCGTGAGGTCGAGGCAGCCCAACCAGCAGCTACTCCATTTCCAACGCCTGAACCTTCACCGACCACTATCTCACTGATACAAGCCGTCGTTCATCAAGAATTATCGAACGCCGGCCTACACCCCATTAAAACAGTTTACTCTGCCGAGCCTTTTTATCGTCGTCCCTCCGCTCCTCGATTCGGTTCCAACTACTCTCGACAGCGCAATTTGTCCGAATGGCGCACACTGGACGACAAGCCCATATGCTTCAACTGCCGACATGTTGGTCATATTGCTCGCCACTGCCGCAATCACTGGGCTCCGCCGGCACACTATGGGCCTCCTACCCAGGCCACTTCTGACCGCCAGTCGTCCTCAACATTTGATTTTGATTCCCCTAAGCCGACCACATCCCCTGATTCTGCCGCACCTCTGACGAGACCTCGCTAGGCCCGCTCACCATCCCCTGCTCGCCGTCAATCTCGTTCGCCCCCACAACGCCGTCCTGCCTCTTCGACCTTTTCGCAGCGCCCCCGACTGGAAAACTAGGCAGTGCAGCTTCTGGAGGTGAAGCTTGCATTGACGACGACCTCTTCAAGAAATCCTCGCGTAACATTACCGACCACCCGGAATCTGTTGAACGTTACTTTAGACAATGTACCTGTGCGCGCGTTGATCGATACCGGCGCGCATGTGTCCATAATGAGTGCTGCTCTTCGTCACCGCCTAAAAAAAAGTTCTCACACCCGCCTTGAACCGAGCCGTTCGAGTCGCCGACGGCAAAACTGCCACGATTATTGGCATGTGCTCTGCCCGTGTGACTATCGCCAATAGAAGCACTGCTGTTCTTTTCACCGTTATAGAAAATTGCCCTCATGAAGTAATTCTTGGCATGGATTTTCTAACCACTCACTCGGCCCTTATAGATTGTTCAGCCGGCTGTCTTGACCTTGAATGCCTCCACTTTCTCATCTGACCAACCCACCACAAAGTCGCCTTTGCTGCATTGATTTCGCACGCCTTCCACCTAACTGTGTCACACATATCGACCTCTTCTCTACACCACCTGTACCTGACGGCGATTACATGGTGGCACCAATTCATGCCGCAATGCTTACGCATGGCGTCGCTGTTCCGCACAACCATTTTGACAATCATTGAAAACCGCACATGCCTTCAATTGTCAATTTTGCCCTCACTGCCCAAGTTCTTCCACGGGGTATCTCTCTGGCCGAAATTACTGCTCTACAAGACCAAACGGTTGAACCCTTCAGAGCGGATGGTT
Source organism: Rhipicephalus microplus (assembly GCF_013339725.1). NCBI lineage: Eukaryota > Metazoa > Arthropoda > Arachnida > Ixodida > Ixodidae > Rhipicephalus > Rhipicephalus microplus. The sequence goes on from NW_023611116.1 coordinate 75,510, forward strand.
GCTGCACCTCAGACCATGAACCAACTCTATCACGTTCATCGGGCGTCGACGTTGACCACATGGTACCATCAGACCTCACTCCTGATCAAGCGGAAGCTCTTCGGCACGTTCTGGGAGTCCTATAGTGGACATGTTCGACTTCGCCAGCACGGCTTTAAGCCGAAATGAGTGTTGTTACCCATAGCATCAATACTGGTGACGCGAGTCCCATTTACCGACGTCCATACCGTGTTTCCGCGTCCGAGCGCACAATCATACAACAGGAAGTCGAAAAGAAGCTTGCAAAAGACATAATCGAACCCTCTTGTAGCACCTGGGCTTCTCCTGTCGTCCTGATCAGAAAGAAGGATGTAACATGGCGCTTTTGTGTAGATTATAGGCATCTCAACAAATTACGTAGAAAGATGTTATCCGTTGTCTGGAATCGACGATGCCTTAGACTACCTTTACGGTGCTACGTATTTTTCCACTATCGACCTTCGATCTGGCTATTGGCAGATCACTGTGGATGAGATGGACCGTGAGAATACCGCATTCGTCACTCCTGACGGGCTTTATCACTTCAAAGTTATACCCTTTGGTCTCTGTAATGCGCCGGCCACATTCGAAAGAATGATGGACTCATTGCTTCAAGGGTTTAAATGGTCAACCTGCTTATGTGTACGTCGTCGTTTCTTTTGGCCTGGTCTTGCCCACTCTGTTCGCCGCTACGTCGCCGCTTGTGAGCCCTGCCAGCGCCGCAAAAAGCCATCTTCCCTACCAGCTGGATTCCTTCAGCCGATCGACATTCCCATTGAGCCTTTTTTCGAGTTGGCCTCGACCTGCTTGGCCCATTTCCGATCTTCAGCTCAGGCAACAAATGGATCGCTGTCGCCGCTGACTATGCGACATGGTACGCTATCACACGAGCACTTCCGACGGGTTGCGCAACCGATGTGGCAGACTTTCTGGTATATGATATTATTTTAGTACACGGAGCTCCACGCCAATTTCCCACTGACCGGGGCCGGACCTTCTTATCATCTGTCGTTGATGAAATCCTCTGCTCTTGCTCTACCAAGCACAAGTTTGCCACTCCGTACCATCCGCAAACGAACGGTCTTACGGGGCGCCTCAACCGCACCATAACTGACATGCTTTCTAAATACGTAGCAGCCGACCACCAGGACTGGGACGTTCATTGGCCACTTGTGACGTTCGCATATAATTCGTCACGTCACGACACTGCCGGCTAATCACTATTATATCTTCTATACAGCCGAGAACGCGCCCTACCATTGGCACCTTGCTGCCCTCGGTCACTGGGTATGCCGGCGAAGCCATCGCGCGAGCCGACCACGCACGCCAACTCGCCCGCAGCCTGCAGTCTTCACAGGAGCACCAAAGACAGCTCTACGATTCCCATCATCGAAACGTGCACTTTTCACCGGGTTCCCTTGTCCTCCTCTGGTCCCCTACTCGGCGTGTAGGGCTTTCTGAAAAACTGCTGTCACGCTACACTGGACCATACCGCGTCGTTCGCCAGGTGACTGACGTTACATAGGAGATCGTTCCAGCCGATTCAACGTCATCATCGTCACCTTCGAGTGACATCGTGCACATAGCTCGACTCAAGCCTTATCACCCTCCTTCTACCGCATCCGAGTTGCTCAAGCACCGAGACGGTGCTTCTACCACCGGGGGGTTACGATACGCAACAGCCGGCACAGCCTGTCTGCAAGATAGAGAAAGACGACGTTGGTGGCTGGTTTTTGATGAACTGTCGCCATCTTGTTCGCCGAACACGGTGCATCGTATTTAATTTATCAAATAAGTTACACGTAACATTATATATATATAATATATATTATATATATATAATATATATATATATATATATATATATGGTACGTGACGCTAAGAGGCTTATAAAGAGTTTGCCACACTCGTCGGCATGGCCACTGGTGGAGCTGACTGTAAGTGCCGTGTTTAATTTACATATATACCCAATCAAATAGATGGGGGGATAGACGCCGTGGTAGCTCATCAGTGGTAGAGCAACTAATGCGTTGTTTGAAGGTCGCAGGTCCGGTTTCTCTTTTGTTTTTGTGGACAGTCTCGTAACAATCCGGTCTAATAACTTCCCCTATACTTTTCTTGGCCTTATGTATATATATAATATATATATATATATATATATATATTATATATATATATATATATATATATATATATATATATATATATATATATTCTTAATTAGGTTCTTCGTTTCTTGGGAAATCTTGCCAGTGTCCTGGAGGCCGGGTAGTTAGACAGGACACTGGCAAGCTTTCCCAAGAAACGAAGAACCTAATTAAGAAGCGTCAAATCATGAAAGTGTCAAGTACAACAGACAAAATAGAACTGGCAGAGCTTTCGAAGTTGATTAATAGACGTAAGGTATGCGATGTAAGAAGGTATAACATAGAGAAAATTGAACACGCTCTGAAAAACGGAGGAAGCGTCAAAGCATTGAAGAGGAAACTTGGGATAGGCAAAAGTCGGATGTATGCACTAAGGGACAAAGAAGGCAAAATAACTACCAATATGAATAGGATAGTTAAAATAGCGGAGGACTTTTACAGAGATCTGTACAGTAGCCGAGACAACCACGACCTTAATACTATAAGAACTAGCAGTAACCCAGATTACACCCCACCAGTAATGATAGAAGAAGTCAGAAAAGCTTTGGAGAGCATGCAAAGGGGCAAATCTGCTGGTGAGGATCAGGTAACATCAGATTTGCTGAAAGATGGAGGACAGATTGTGTTAAAAAACTAGCCACCCTGTTTACGGGGTGTCTCCTGACGGGAAGAGTACAAGAGTCTTGGAAGAACGCTAACATCATCTTAATACATAAGAAAGGAGATGACAAGGACTTGAAGAATTACAGGCCGATCAGCTTGCTCTCTGTAGTATACAAGCTATTTACAAAGGTAATTGCTAACAGAGTAAAGAAAACATTAGAATTCAATCAACCAAAGGAACAAGCAGGATTTCGAACAGGCTACTCAACAATTGACCACATTCATACTATCAATCAGGTAATAGAGAAATGCTCAGAGTACAACCAACCACTATACATAGCCTTCATAGATTACGAGAAGGCGTTTGATTCAGTAGAAATATCAGCCGTCATGCAAACACTGCGGAATCAGGGTGTAGATGAAGTATATATAAACATTCTGGAAGAATTCTACAGGGGATCAACTGCTACCATAGTGCTTCATAAAGAAAGCAACAGAATACCAATCAAGAAGGGTGTAAGGCAGGGGGACACAATTTCCCCAATGCTATTTACCGCGTGCTTACACGAGGTTTTCAGAAGCCTAGAATGGAGCAGTTAGGGATAAGAGTCAATGGAGAATACCTTAGTAACCTGCGCTTCGCCGATGACATTGCATTGCTGAGTAACTCGGGGGACGAATTGCAACTCATGATTACGGAGTTAGACAAGGAGAGCAGAAAGGTGGGTCTTAAAATTAATCTGCAGAAAACGAAAGTAATGTACAACAATCTCGGCAAGGAGCAGCGCTTCGAGAAAGGTAATAGTGCACTTGAAGTTGTAAAAGACTATGTCTACTTAGGGCAGGTAATAACCGCAGAGCCGAACCACGAGATTGAAGTAACTAGAAGAATAAGAATGGGGTGGAGCACATTCGGCAAGCACTCTCAAATTATGACAGGTAGATTTCCACTATCCCTCAAGAGGAAGGTATATAACAGCTGTATCTTGCCGGTACTTAGCTACGGAGCAGAAACCTGGAGACTTACAAAGAGGGTTCAGCTTAAATTGAGGACGACGCAGCGAGCAATGGAAAGAAAAATGGTAGGTGTAACCTTAAGAGACAAGAAGAGAGCAGAGTGAATTAGGGAACAAACGGGGGTTAAGGATATCATAGCTGAAATCAAGATGAAGAAATGGACATGGGCAGGGCATGTAGCGCGTAGACAGGATAACCACTGGTCATTAAGGGTAACTGACTGGATTCCCAGAGAAGGGAAGCGGGTTAGGGGGAGACAGAAGGTTAGGTGGGCAGATGAGATTAAGAAGTTTGCGGGTATAAATTGGCAGCAGCAAGCACATGACCGGGTTAACTGGCGGAACATGGGAGAGGCCTTTGTCCTGCAGTGGACGTAGTCAGGCTGATGATGATGATGATGATGATGATGATGTTCATGACAAGTGCTCGTGAAACCAGGCTCCGAGAAAGTTTTGTGTACTGACTTGTTCTAGTCGCTGATCGCTAAACGAAATGACTATATTATCGTTTATCCGCTTGTTTATAGGTCTGAACATAATAAATTTGGTTTTCTGTGTGTTTATTTTAATTTGTTTTTTTGTTAGCCAGCTTGAGAGTTTTGAGAGGTATAGATTTGTTGAAGCTTCTACTTTCGGAATGGTGGAGCCTGTAACAAATATACTTGTGTCGTCAGCGAACATTTTATTTCGGGTGTGTATTGAACCTCTGTTATATCATTTATATATAAATGAAAAAGGACGGGGCCTGAAATGGAGCTCTGAGAAACTCCTTTTTTATATATATATTCGCAATAGCATGGAGCACCATTTGCCTCGAACACACGCCTTTTTAACTATTCCTCTGGCACTCAGAGTGGCACTCAGAGCAGACAGGGTAAGCACTAGCATGTTGACCCTCTCAAGCTCTCAAGTGACTTGAACGATATCCTGTTGCCTCTTGTTAAAGCAGCTTCACAAAGAGAAAAAAGGCCCTTTCTTTCTTCCCATCCTCCTGACTTCAGATCATTGGTCAGGTGGTGATTACGTATTTTGAAATGCATCAGTGATTCCAAGACAATGACAGCGTGAGCGCAATCACTGCTGAATGCAGTCGTCATGTGCCTGTTCAGAATAAATTGCCATGTTGTCGTGACGTTAGCGAACGTAGCAGTGAATAGTTAACGAACGTAGCAGGAGTGAAGAATGCTTTGTTTGGCAAGCTTCAGTAGTTTTTTCACAAGGTACGCACCCACGCCTGACAAATTAACCAGAATTCTGGACAAGCCTCATGCTCAAAATGGCGCTGCATAAGTTCAACAGCCTCTTTAGCTGATCGGTCTTTTGGTACCACTGCACTGGCAGTATCATCACATTCATCGCTAAAAGGTTGATCCTCATCTTGCACTTCGGCCCTCATTTCCTCGACAGTCTCTTGATGACAGGTACGAATGTTTTCATAAATTGATTCGTAGTCCTGCAGCGTTAAAGGGGCAGAGGGCACGACCTGACTGAATACTGTCTCAATGTCGGCATCAGCAGGGCTTTCTTCTTCATCAGGTACTGCTTTCTTGCGTTTGTTTTTATTTTTTATCATATACTGCGAACCATTTAAGGTCCAAGCAGGAAAGGTACAGCAAGTTCAAAGGTAAAATAAAAGTACAACAAAGTTACAACAAAATTGATACTGGTATGCACGAAATGTAAGAAAAACATAGCAATAACCATCAAATTATACTCGTTTCCAGAGGGCTGAGTACACCCACTGCAACACAAATAAGTTTCACCATGCTGGCTGAAAGCCAGCATGGTGAAATCATCTGTGTATTGTTGTTGCCTTCACTACCTCCCAGGCAAAAGCCAAAATGTGGATGGCTGCCAATAAAGGTATCTCTAGAATTTCCCGCTGCCTGCTCTAAGCAGCATTTGATGGAGCAATTGTCTGCGGTAATGAACTTTATTGTTCTGAATACCCCCTTGATCCATCGGCTGGATCACTGTCGTTGCATTGGCTGGCAAGAACTCCAAAGTAATGGCTTGGAGTCCTTAAACCTGACCGTGGGCTGGGCAATTATCCACTATGAAGACAATCTTTCTGCCTTGCCTTGTAAATCTTGTGCCTTCCTTCCGAAGCCAGTTTTCGAAAATGGCTATGGTCATCCATGCTCTTCGATTCGCATGGCACGCAACGGGAAGGTGTCGAACGCCTTTGAAACAAAGTGGGTGCCTTGGTTTTCCTATTATCAACAGCTGTAATTGCTAATCTCCGGCCATGTTTGCAGCCACCAGCACAGTGATGCTATGTTTACTGCGTTTTCCTACAGGCGTCTCCTTTGAAGGTGAGAGTTTTTGATAGAAACGCCTTATAAAGAAAGACCCATCTCGTCGACGGTGAAGACGTCTTGTGGCTCAAAGCTGATCAAAATTTCCTTAAGCCGCCCCTGTTGCCAGTCGGTCCAAATGTCCCTGTTGACTCCACCACTCTCACCTGAGATTGCTTTGAAGACTAAGCCTTGGCGTGTTATGAATCGGCTGAGCCATCCGTCATTTAATACAAAGTTCTTGACACCCATTTGCATGGTGATCTCTCGAAATTTTTGCTCGAGAATCGAACCGCTTATGGGCAAATCAGAACTCCGTGCACGCTTGAACCACAGAAAAAGAACTTTCTCTAGTTGTTCAAAAGGCTTTGCCGCATCCATTTAGATACAAAGGTCCCGTTTTTTACAGCGCTTTCAATCTTTTCTCTGCCTTTGGAGATCCACGACAGCGCCGATTTCTGGGTCTATTTTTTCGCCACTTCCGTGTTGGGCAGGCGTTTACAATATTAGGAATAACTGAGTCAATTTATTGGAAGTTAGCTGCGCTCAGAAAGCTGTGGGATGAAAAAAAATACTGTGTGAAATGCACGCAAAACCAGGAGGCCGTAAGTAGAGGGGCGAGGAAGGGAATCTGAACCCCCTACACCACAAAATGTTTTCGTAATTTAACTTTTCAGGATATACTAAAATATTTACACGTATTCACAGCGACCACCAATTGCCTAATTTAGTCGTTCTGCTGCACTCCCCTCCCCTCAAAAACAAAAAATCCTGGGTAGTCCTGCGCTGAATGTTTACAGTTGACAAAGCTGAATATAGCGTGCCTCTATACTAATGCGCAGCGTATATTTTACCGTTTCGACAGTATGAGATCCTAAAGCTAGTTCAAGTCTAACACAGTAGGAAAAAAATTGAACGGCGTAAAAATAGCCGCTGTTGTAAGGGGCAATGCATGGATATTGTTAAAGGGGTGGTGACGTGTTACTCAAATGCGCGTACTTGTGTATATATATATATATATATATTATATATTATATATAATATATATATATATATAATATATATATTATATATATATATATATATATATATATATATAATATATATATATATAATATATATATATATATATATATATATTGTGAGGAACCAGTTTATTCAGCCAGGCTCGAGCTAAATCACGCTGGTGATGATATTTTCAGATGAAGAAGATGTACAGGTGATGATGATATCAAAGAGAATAGTCATTCGCTTGTCGCGCTCACAACGTATATATATATATATATATATATATATATATATTATATATATATATATATATATATATATATATATAAGCCACTACCCCTTTAACAATATCTCCCCGCCGCGGTGGTCTAGTGGCTAAGGTACTCCCGGCTGCGTCGGCTGCATTTTTGATGAAGGTGGAAATGTTGTAGGCCCGTGTGCTCAGATTTGGGTGCACGTTAAAGAACCCCAGGTGGTCAAAATCTCTGGGGCCCTCCACTACGGCGTTTCTCATAATCATATGGTGGGTTTTGGAAGTAAACACCACATATCAATCAATCAATCAATTTTTGCCGCACTCGCCGGCATGGCTACTGGTGGAGCTGACTGTCAGTGCCGTGTTTAGTTTACATATATACCCAATAAAAAAGAAGGGGGGATAGCCGCCGTGGTAGCTCAGTGGTACAGCATTGACTGCGTTGTTTGAAGGTCGCAGGTCCGGTTTCTCTGTTGTTTTTGTGAACAGTCTCATATCAATTCGGTCTAATAACTTCCCCTATACTTTCCTTTTATATATATATTCGCAATAGCATGAAGCATCATTTACCTCGAACACACGCCTTTTTAACTATTCCTCTGGCACTAAGAGCAGAGAGGGTAAGCACTAGCATGTTGACCCTCTCAAGCTCTCAAGTGACTTGGACGATATCCTGTTGTCTCTTGTTAAAGCTGCTGTCACAAAGAGAAAAAAAAGGTCCTTTCTTTCTTCCCATCCTCCTGCCTTCAGATCATTGGTCAGGTGGTGATTACGTAATTTGAAATGCATCAGTGATGCCAAGACAATGACAGCGTGAGCGCAATCACTGCTGAATGCAGTCGTCATGTGCCTGTTCAGAATAAATTGCCATGTTGTCGTGACGTTAACGAACGTAGCAGTCGGCGTGTCAAAGATGAAACTCTTCATTTGCCCATACTTGTGGCCGGGAAAGTGAAACTGAAATCAGAGCAAGCTCTACGCTGATATCATCGAAGAAAGCGTCTTCGATCGAAGAACTTAGATGCGGTGATGCACGCCGGCATTTATACATTTGCTGTCGAATATCCCAGTGTTATCACGAGCGATCGCGTAAGTTCCGAATGTAACTGTATTGTTCGCGCTGTGCGCGTTATTGCATAAAAAGCTTCTAAGATTACCTCAACGTTCCTTAGTCATTCTGCAGTATTTGCGCAAGGCAGCACTTACACGTGACGATAAGAACATTTTAGAAAGGAGTTGTGGCAATATATAGAAAGCGCTGCACACAAGCGTCCAGTTACTGCAGCCTGTCCTTTTAATCTTGCAGTTATGGGAATTTCCACTGCCTCCTTCTTGTTTATCGCAGCACTGCTGGTTGTGCAGAGCGCGTGTGTGGGCAGCCTGTTCCTGCCATTCGGTGGCGTCACATCCGCGGTGAGTGGCATTCTGGGCTACAAGATCTCTATGGCTGGTTCCTTGTTGTCCATGCTGAGCCAAGGATTCACCGGTACCTTCAACCTCAGGGCCGGCACTGACTTCACGGAATCACCATTCGAAGAGCTCGAAGGACGTCGTGGTCTTCCAGGCCATGACGTGACGACGACAACAACCACCGAGAAGACGGAAATTAAGGTTCCTATATCGGCACTGCAAAATGTACTCAAGTAAGAGCTGAGCCTTGCTGTAGAGACAGCTATACCGTGAAGATAATTTTCGAATGTATATCTTATCTCTAAAGAAAAGGCGCCTGTGCAAGTTCCTTCACCTGACTAGCCACATTTTTCACGGTTTCTTCTGACTACACTAGTTGGGTGTGTGTGTGTGTTTTGGAAGAGCTTTGTTTACTCAAAATATCTACAACTAAAGGCCTGATGTCCATAACCAAGCCAATGCTTGCACATCCTTTACGCCAGCAGCACAATATACTGCATTGTTTTTGCAATGAAGGCTTTGTTTTGCAGCGTTCAGCGCAGTAATCACACTTGTGCCTCCGGTAATGGCAAAAGCAATCCAGTTTTCAGATAAACTGAAGCTGTCTAACGTTTGGATTACTTGATCGCTCATGTTCAAAAATCCGTGATGCTGATGGGAGGACGGGAAAGTTAGACGTCAAGCGTGCGCGCATGCACTCAAAGCATTAGGGCTCTTGCTTTTCATTCTCGAGTTCGCGATGTGGGTTACGTCCTCGTGTGGGGGCGCCTAATGTTAGGCTGACACTGCGTGCCACATGAGTCTGTTCGGGCGCTTCATATTCGATAGTACACGGCATTCGATCACCTGGCATGCATTAGATATACAGATATTCGAGTGTGCTAAAATTGGTACCGCCGATACGACCTGAGGTTCACGACTGCGGAGAGCAAGTGCAATGCGTGGTGCGTGTAAGATCATGGTACACCAGTTAATACCTTTTTCACATCCCGTACCACAATTTCTGGAACTATACGGGTAAGTGTGAAGCATTCTGTGGTCACTGTGCAATATCTAAACCTATAGCTGCTAGAAACTAACAAGATATTTAGAGCTATAGAAGTGGGCTTATTTGCTTTCTTTAAACAACACGCTGCCCTTTCCGCACGACGGGTTATTTTCACAGCTCCGGCGCGTAGTTTCTGGACCTTGAAACCAGGTCCAATATCCACTCACGTCGTTGAAAAAAAGAGGTCATACTTAATCTTGTATCCCCTCTACAGAGCGCCACAATGGTATCGTCATTGCGCCATGTAAAAGTCCTATTGTATTAGACACAACTGAACCCTACCAGACCACGATCATGCTCAGCCACGCAGACACTCGGCTACCAAGGAACGTTTCCTTCGAGAAAGCCCAGATACCTAGCTACGCTGAGGCCACTGCCATCGAGAACTTGCCGAGGACCAGCCCTCCTGCTGTTTCCTCCCAGCATACGATGTTTGCACATGACAGTTCGCCAGAAGCCACCGGCTCGACTACGTCTGGGAGTTCTGCTGTGGTATTTATGCCCAACCATGAGCTGCGTCCCATCTCATTTCAAGAAATGGCCCAAACGTCATCATGGCTGCCTCGCAGGGCATCCCGCTGCAGTTCAGTCCACCAGCGACGGTGGGACAAACACCAGCGTTTCCAGGTTACTCTGCGACCTTGCCGGAACAGTCAGGGCCGTCCACCTGAACTGCATTCTACGAGTTGTCAGGAAACGTTGCATCATGGACGAGTTCGACCACGGCGACAAAGTCAAGCCCACCCACCAAAACTTTACCGCCAGCTCCGCGCGCGCACAGGACCCAGTCTCCATCACGACACGGTGAACGACCCAGACGACATAGCCAGTGTCGGCCGCCGGAGCCAATTTCGACAAACTTCCAGCGTGGTCGAGACCGACCACGACGATGTAGCCAACCTCGCCCACCTGAAGCACTGTCAACTGCTGCAGCTAGCCTTACCTACCAGAACATTGTCGTTTGGCCCAACGACAATGCTAGCAGTCATGGCCGAGTGTAATGACGAAAACCGAAACTGGAACTCTCTCTGGCACAGACTCGCATGCTAGGAAAGAAGAGGAGGAAGACGAGGCAGAATAAGAACAGCCGGCCTGCAGCAAAGGCGTTGTGTCTTATTTCTCGTCGTTACAATATATATATATATATATATATATATATATATATTATAATAAATTTAGTCGTTCTGCTGCACTCCCCTCCCCTCAAAAACAAAAAATCCTGGGTAGTTCTGCGCTTAATTTTTACAGTTGGCGAAGCTGAATATAGCGTGCCTCTGTACTAATGCGCCGCGTATATTTTACCGTTTCGACAGTATGAGTTCCTAAAGCTAGTTCCAGTCTAACACAGTTGGAAAAAAATAGCAGACCCATATTTATTTACAAATACGGGTCTTTCAGTTATCGAGATATAGCAGGTGAAAACAAAAATGTTCAGCGCTTTCAAAAATACAAGTTAAAAAAAACATACTCACGCAAGTCTTTTTTTAATCCCTCTAAACAGTCTGTGCACGTAACCATCAAGCTGAATCCAAAAAATCCACGTTCGTCAAGTGATTAAACAAACGATTCCTAATTGATCTAACGGGCACAATATCAGTACAATCAAATCACCGGGTACGGTGTGCAGAAATGGAAACGAATGATAAATGTGCTAGAACAGTGAAACCAGTGTAAACCAACCTATTTGCGCTAGAAGATGACAGCATTGCAAGTGCACCGATGTTCGAGAGGGGCTGCAGCGATAAAAAACGCACATTCCAAGTGTATACAAGAAACGCTGGTCATAGCGACAAAATATAAACCTCGCTGCTTTTTTAAACCATCTCTCGCATAGCTACATCATGCTGAAGCAGAATCACGAGTTGGGCCAGTTAGTGAATGTTCATCGAGCAATATTTTACAGCACAACGGGTTAGAGACGGACAGAGAAGAGACACAGCACTGTCCGTCTCTAACCTGTTGTGCTGTGAAATATTCTACTATAGCTATATCATGTTTGCGGTCAGGTCATGAACCAACCAATGCTTATTTGAGTCCGGCCAAAAGTTATGCGCTTTCAGTTCACATTCTTTTGTCTAGTTGTTTAGGGTGTATCGGAAATACCAATGTTTTTGAAGATGTATTACTGCTGCAAAATATGGGGCCACAATAAATTTGATTGCAGAGTTACACAAAACAATTTAAGCTTAGTGACGCGCAATGTACTTACACCATCATTATTATATGTAAAACGAAGAGGCTATTTTTTATGAAAAGGTCGTGAATACAGTATTTTCGCAGTTAACAGACAATTGCCAAATTCCACTCCTGTTCCAAAACGACGAAAAAAAACAGTAATCTTCAGTATTAGACATGGTTTTACAGATAACGGAGTCGTCTGCATATATTCTAGGTTTAATTTTGGGGTCACTTACAATCTCGGCTACGTAATTCATATAAATAACAAACAAAAGAGGATAAAGCGACGAGCCTTGCGGCCTCTTTCAGACGTGTATGAACGTCAGTAAACTTTACGTGGATCCTTCCGTCTGTCATTCCTGATTCTCATGCCATTGGTGCAAATGGTTATTGTTCATTTTTTGGTCTTAGTTTAGAGAGATATATTGTATGAAGAAAGGCACGGAGGTAAAACGGAAAGCAAGCTGTTTTCTACCCTGCAATGGCGAAGGGAGTGGAAGACAGAAAAATAAGAAAAAGAGAATGAGAGAAAGAGAGTAGAAGGGCAGCGAAAACACACACACACACACGCACGCACACACACACACACACACACGCACACGCACACGCACACACACACACACACACACACACACACACACACACACACACACACACACACACACACACACACACACACACACACACACACACACACACACACACACACACACACACTAGAATGTCACAAACGTTCGACGAGGCGGGTTGATCGCAAAAGCTTGAGTAGGGCCTTCGTTGCTTTTCGACGTGAAGCTCGATCTTTCCGGCATTCCAAAATTATTTTTTGGAAAGCGGCTGGTCGTCGATGCGTGCAAAGATTGCTGACATGAACTGCCTCTGACCGTTGTACTGAGCCCATCGACACAAAATACATTCGATGGTTTCGTCAGCGCCGCAATGGTCACACGCAGCACTGTCTGCCAATCCGATGCGGAAAGCAAAGGTGTTTGTGTAAGACATCCCAAGCCCCATGCGGCAGGGAACGGTTGTCTCAGATCTGGATAACCCAAATGAAATGGAAAGTGATAGGTATAGATCCAGACGGTTAATACGGATGTGTAGAAATTTGAGCGTGTTCCACAGACCTGACGACATCGTGCGTGACCGTATTAATCCTTGATGCTGCGTCGCTTCTTGATAGTGGAATGGGATCCATCATGCCAGTTTTGTGAGCGTTCTTTGCCACGTCGTCGGCCTGCTCGTTATCGATGATTCCGCAGTGCCTGGTACATATTGAAAAGTTACATCATGTCCACCTGAAGCACAATATTGCTCCTGGTATTAGAATTTTAGTAAAAGCCAGGTGCTACTTCAGCAAACCTACACTACTAGCTTTGAAATATTGTTTCATTTGCAGTCGCCTGAACTACTGCATCCCGTCGTTGGCTACCACATATCCAACACATGTAGCGCCGCTACAACATTTACAAAATTAGGCCATGCGTATACTAACGTTCAGCTCATTCAGCTGCTATGTGTCCGACATACTTAGTAATAACAGAACCATTTCACTAGAGAGCCTTGTGAAATACAATTAACGCTTAGCTTTATTTAAAATAATGAAGAACCCTCCTGCATTTAACATGTTTCCAGAAGCTGCTCTAGTCAATACCAACGAAACAAGATTCGCAGCTAACAACAATGTATTATTGCCATTAGTCCATACTAATAATGAAAAACACTCTGATTGTTTCACGACGTTATCGACCTGGAACAGTCTTCCTCTTAACGTTAAGCAGTGTTCATCATTAGCTCTTTATAAAAACACATTATTCACATTTATTCAGGATACCCTAAAATTCTACGATGTGTAATTTATCTACACCTATTCATATTTATGTACTCTTAATTGTGCCGCAGCTACTCCATTTTTTTCTTGATATTGTTCATTCCTTTGTACATTTGGTCAATATATTTCGTTTTTTATCTATCTTATAAATGTTTTAGGCAGTATTTTTGTTGTACAAATGATCGGTAAAATATAAATATATTTAGTCTGTCTTACATTTATTCATTTAACTTATTCCACGTCGTTGACAGAATTTCATTTTACTTGTACATATTCAACACAATTTCTGACAGGAGGTCCCCTTTCAGCCAAAGGTTCTGAGACCTCCTTCTGTATACTTATGTAAGCATGTATGTTTTGCATGAAAGTAAATAAACTGAAACTGAAACGTAACGTATCTTGAGCGCGATCGCAAGTGATATGCTATCCATACAACAAGCTTGTCTCTAAGTTTGTGAAAAGGCTAGGAATAGTAGGAAAGACTAAGCGGAAAGACAGGGTGGTTAGCCAGTTTTTAAACCAGCTGGCTACCCGGTGCTGGAAAAGGGGTGAAGGGAATAAAATATGATAGAAGAAAATTGTTGCAAAGGGAGAGCGAAAATGAAAAAAATGCGAAATAGAAACCACAAAATGAAAGAGAATAAGACTCTATCTAATATGAGTCTGTCTCTGAGGCGAGTTGTCCGCAAAAAGCGTAACAGAGCTTTCAAGGCCTTCTGGGCTGAGGATGGACTCAGCCAATGACCATGAATTATTTTTTCCTACAAAGGTCGATCATCTAGTCTATCCAGAGCTTCAGTAAGTTCTTGTCTTCGCGCGTTAATATGTGTACACTCGCATAGAAGGTGGGTGATGGTTTCTTCGCAGCTGCAGTAAGTGCATGTAGAAGAGCTGGCCTAAAGTTTGGTATGGCAAACAATGAGAAAAGCCTTAGAATAGTCAATAAATATGGCATAAATCTCTCTTCTTTTGTTAAAGAAAACAACAATGTCGCGCGTAAACTCAAGCAACTCTATCGCAATCGGGAGATTAGGTTGTCTGTGTTTAGGTACTCTGCATAGTATTTGTTGATTATATGCTCCATACCTTCGAAGCTGGTATGAAAAGCAAAGATATTGGTGAATAATCTGCTATTGCCTTGTTTCCAGATTTAAAGAAACAAAGTTTGCTAACTTCCGCAGCTGGAGAACTGTTGCAGAGATTGACCTTTTTAAATATTACAGTGAAAAGCACGCCATACTGATTACCACTTTATAAATATATTTGGCATACCGTTTGGGCCAGAATGTATCGTAACTTCAAAACTATTATTATTAGGTTATGCCCTTCAGAGGAGCTCAAATAAAGATTAGGAAGATCACGTAATTTGCTGCACGCGGAAATTCAAGGAGTAATGCCGTTATCGGTACAAAAAGAAACAGATTTGGAGCATTTATTAAAAGTATTTGCTATAGCTTCCGGATTTCATGAGAATTGACGATCAAGAATGAACAATGAGGGCATAGATTATGCAGGACTAACCAAGCTCTACCACCTGGGTGGAGTTTTTTCGCAATTGTAGCGAAGACATTGCTAAAGTAGTACTTCTTAGCCTCTATATTTTAGGTTCTATTTACTTTTCTATGCTTTAACTTATGAAGCATCATCATTATACTTAGGATGACAATTCTTACGTAAGAGCTTTATGCGACGAGCAAGATGAATTATATCTTTCAGGTAGCATGGGTGTATTGGGTTCTATTTAATATATTGCCGTGGCACATACTTTGATAGTCAATATAACAAAACTCAAGAAGGAGTGCATATACAATGCGAAATTCACTGGAACATTCAAATCCCTCACAAGATAAGGCTAGAGTGTCCAGTACGTAAGTGTCATCAAGTTTAAGAAAGTTGAAAACAGGTTTTGGTCTCAGGTCTTTTAGGAGAACACGCTAAGTGTGAGACAACATAAACAGTATTATGGCCAAAACACCCTTCTACAATTTCAGATTTTACACCTTGCAAAAGAACCTCGCACTCCCATAATAAATTCAGGCTGCAGCTAACTCTTTTTCATCTGATCTCGCGATACTGAAAAACGCTAGTGTATGGAAATACGACTGCTCCCGAGAAAATAAGCAGATTTCGTGCAGCGATATCATCGCTTGTAGAAGAGTAAACGAGTTGTTCACTGATGCCTGTTGAAATAGCGAACGCGCTAGCGCGGGCTAGCACTGGCGATCACGCCCTTATATTCGAAGTTCACAGATGCGGATCGAGCCACACAGCCTCATAGCTGCATGAGTATTCCTTCATACTCCTTCGTCCAGCAAAAGACAGACAGGGCTTCCATGCCGATTGAATAGCTATCGACGGTAGGCGTCTCACGCGGTGTGATGTTATCGCAGGCGCCCTCCATGTGGTGGAGACGGGCAGCTTGTTATATCAATGCTTCAGCAGTGTTCCTCACTATAGCGCTCGTGAGATTTAGTCCGCGGGAACAGCATACGGTGTGCGTACACAAGTAACTTATTTGGACTTTATACGGAACATGACGGGGAAGGTGAAAACCTGTAGACAGTGTTAGTTCTTCTCGCAATAAAAAATATGCGAAAACCGTCGAAGCGGACTTCCCTTGTTATAGAGAGCTGCGTTGTTTTCGCTCTGAAGAGTTCATTTGTTGTGAAAATGAATTAATTGGGAACCTTTTTCATTGGTTTCGATCTCCGTTACACTGGACGACACTCCCTTTACTACACAATCCTTACAGGCTATTCGACCTTTATGTCTTCATAAAGCATGTGTGCGATTTGAGCGCTGAATGCTTAGCCTCTCAGGATATCGAACTTGTCAGCTACACTATTCTAATTTCTACTTGCGCCACCAAAAACTCACAAAATGCAGCGAGCTCACAAGTTCATCGCACATGATCCTGCGAGACGCGAGGAAGAATGGGGGTGGCGCGTGACGAATGCAAGGCAAAGCAGGGTAGACAACAATTTACAACTCATTATTATCGTGTATGGATAATTCTAGAATATGTGCCCTAATTATGTCACGTGAATAACTGTTCTGGCGTTACAAATGGCACTAAAAGAACGAAAAACGCCAAGATAGAATAACATGCTCGACTGTGTATGTTCACAAGCTCTTTCAGGGCTCTACATAGACAGCGCATTCCAACAAGGAAACAAGAAAGCAGTCATGACTTTTCAAATGCCACTCTCAGAAACTTTAGAGCAGCAGAAAAGCAGGTAAATCGATGTATTTTATGCCCAGATTCCATGCTCGAATAAAAGTAACACAAACGGCGGCGCGATGGAAGTGTAGTCGGGTTTTGAACGATGGAAGTGTCATCGGTCTGGATACGATGCTTAATAATGGACGTCTGTCCCAGAGACGAGGAATGGGCATCAAACAATCTCCTATGCTTTTGTAGCAAGGCAAGCAATTCATCTTTCTGTGAAGAGGTCAGTTCTGGACTAATAGTTGCAGCAAGAACAGAAACGCTTGATGAATGTCTAATAGAAGGAAGCTCAGAACACGCTGGCGTAAGCGGGACAACAGAGACAGGTTGAGATTCAGAAACGCAAGCCATTGTGGTGCCTTTAGGAATGAGAATTTTCTCAGAAGTCTGGTTTGTAGCGTAAAGAAGTCTGATGCCATTGTGGAACCGCGCTAGACCTGAAGCAAGGGCTATACCTCTTGCGAGACAGCGTGCAGATGGTTGGACAAACACGTCACCAGAGTCGATCACATTAAAAGTGATGGCAACTATCCACTGATGACCAGGTGGTAGCTCGGTATCTTCAGCAGCGAGCAAGCGAACGGGCTTGTCATCCGCATACAGGGCATTGTCAGTTTCCATCATATGAACAACATTTTCTCGACAGCAGATGGAAGCATTCGCCGTAGACAGAAAATCCCAGCCTAATATAAGCTGGTGGGCACATGAACTCAGCACAGTAAATTGCACAAAATGAAGAAGACCAGCTCTGAAAACACGAGCGGTGCACATAGCGGCAGGTCTAATGGCGTCCCCTTGAGCAGCGTGCAGTGTAGGTTCATCATAAGGGGTGGTAACTTCGCAGACGTGAGCACAAAGAACGATCAATCAAAGACAAACAAGCACCAGTGTCTATTAAAGCGTCCACGTACACACCTTCTATTAAAACAGGTATCGTATTATATGGATGTACTGGAGGAATTTCTGTCTTTTCGTTCGATGCAGCTTTTCCTCCAAAAGCTGCAGAGGTTTTTTTTCCGGGAGTTGGTTGGTGAATTGCGAGACAGGTCACAATGAAGACGTGAAGCAGTGGAGGGGTGAGGATGAGCGGCGTCTAGTAGAGCGGTAAGAACTGGTTGGCTCATGATGTCGCAGTTGGAGATGGTGAGCGACGTAGCGGCGGTTCATAAGGACGACGTTGGAAAGCGTACCAGCTTGTCCCATCATCCCGTCCGTAGGTGTCGAATCCACGACGCTCGTCCTACTGACGCTTCCGACAGACGCGTGCAATGTGGCCCCGATAGCCGCAGTAATAACAGATCGGACGAGGCGGCCGCCACGGTAGGTGAAAGGGCTGGTTAGGTGCACTCGGAGTCAACGAAGTCAACGGGACAGGCGTCGAGTGTGCGGGAATTGGTTGTACGACGGTTGGTGAGCCAGCGAGGACTTGTGCGTACGTCGGCTGGAGGCGAGGTACTGGAGAGTCTACATACGCTGGCCCGGTCATGGACGCCAACTCCTCTTTGATAACGTCGCGCAAAACAGTGCTGGAGGGGGGAGGTGGACTCGGTGTCATTGAGAGGCCGAAAGATTGCAGCTCTTCCCATATAATCGCCCGGATCATGGCACGCAATGAGGCATCAGTCGTGGTGGTGTTTTCAGCGCTGTCCGGTGGTAACCGTTGGTATTCAAGTTCCTCTAGGCGTTGGCACGTGGCAACAACGTCAGCGACTGTAGTCGGGTTTTGAATGACCAAGGCATTGAACGCGACCGTGCCGATCCCTTTCAATAGATGACGAACTCTCTCTGATTCAGACATGGACGTGCTGAAACGGTGACAGAGAGCAAGCACATCCTCTATGTACGATGTGTAGGACTCACCGCATTGTTGCTTGCGACCATTCAGTGTCTTCTTCGCGAGAGCTGAACGGACCACCGGGGTGCCGAAAATTTCGCGAAGCTGTTGCTTGAAACGTGTCCAGTCCGTAATGTCTGTTTCATGATTGAAAAACGATGTTTTCGCTACGCCTGTCAGATAGAAAGAAACACGGCGAAGCTTGGTAGGATCATCCCAGTTGTTAGTGGAACTCGCTCGATTGAACTGGTCTAACCAATCCTCCACATCTTCACCTCGAAGTCCGGCAAACGTGGGCGGCTCACGGTGGTGCGCGGTGATAATCCACGATGGATAGGCCGCGGTAGCTGGGGCCGTGGAGGTAGACGCAGAAGCGCTGGTCGGCTCATCCTGAGGCATGTTACCGGACACCTGGCACAAACGACGACCTGAGCGGAGCTCCGGGAGGCAGATCGGGCTGGGAGAGGACGGAAAATCGTAGAGAACACTCCACCACTTGTGATGTAACGGTGAAGGCAACCTTTATAAGGCCCAGAAGACACGACGAAGCGACTATGCCAAAGGCACAAAACTCAGACCAGCCAAGTCCCCACAGCAGATAAAGATGACGACCACTCATGATGATGAATGTGCTTAATGAATGCCTACAATATATATATATATATATATATATATATATATACTGTAGGGAACTATGCGAACGACGACGAAGCAGCATGAAACGGCAAGCCACAGCGTTGGTGCACGCGCGACCCGAGCTTGCGTGGGCTCATGTGTCAGTGGCAGCAGCGACAGCTGGCGCGCTACCTCTTCGCGGACGAAGTCCTTGATTGTCGAAAGCAGCGGCTGCTGGTCGGTAGGATGGGCAGCTAGGTGCAAGCTTGCGAGCGTGTCTGGCGTCGTGAGGGCTTGACGAGCAATTGCGCGCTGCCTACGCAATTCATCGAAGCTTTGACAGAGGGAAACGAGGACAGCAATGGTGGGGGGATTTCTCGCGAGCAACATATGAAAGGCGCCGTCGTCAATGCCTTTCAATATGTGCCTGATTTTTTCTTCCTCAGGCATGGTAGAGTTGATGCGGTTGCATAGATGCAACACATCTTCAATGTAGCCCGTGTAAGTCTCGCCTGGTTGCTGCGCACGGTGACGTAAACGGTGCTCGGCTTGAAGCTTGCGTGCCGCAGGTCGTCCAAAGACGTCCGTATTAGCCGTCTTGAATGCAGACCACGTAGTAATGTCAGCTGCGTGGTTATTAAACCACAGTTGCGTGGTGTCCGCAAGGTAGATTGTGACGTAGCCCAGCTTACTTGGGTCGTCCCATTTGTTACTTGCGCCGACTTTATCGTACCTCGCCAACCAATCTTCGACGTCCGACTCAGTGGAGCCCGTGAAGATAGGAGGGTCTCGTTGAGGATACACGGCACCGCAAGTGACATGGACAGTCGAAGGTCCCACATGGAGAGGCATCTCGGTGGCCATGTTCGTGTCACGTAGAGGGGGAAGCTTACGGGAGCGAAGTTCCAGGTTTGTACGGGAGTCCACACACCTCCACCAGATGTCACGCTGTTTATTTACGTACAGACCTACTGGAAGGCCGAGGAACGCCAGAAGAGCGAGGAACGCCAACAGGCCGAAAATACAAAACAAACGCAAGCTCGGGTCGCGCGTGCACCAACGCTGTGGCTTGCCGTTTCATGCTGCTTCGTCGTCGTTCGCATAGTTCCCTACAATATATATATATATATATATATATATATATATATATATATATATATATATACATAGTGGGAGTAATAATTCAATGGGCCAGTTCGTCTTCGTGAAGGTATGGGATATGGCACAACGGGAGCGTTGTCAACAAGGATAAATATATTTATTTCCCAACAGTTTCGGGAGGTGTCCTCCCTTCATCAGGGGATGAAGGGAGGAACACACACACACACACACACACACATATATATATATATATATATATATATATATATATATATATATATATAAAGATATATATATATATATGTGTGTGTGTGTGTGTGTGTGTGTGTGTGTGTGTGTGTCGTTTCAAAAGGAAATTTGTAGCGAAGGATTGATATAAAGTGACTGAAGTCTGGGCGCCTATTCTTGACTCATGGTTATGTTACAGCACGTGTTGACCACATGAGGTGTCTTACGAGAACAATTCTTTAGACCACGCCTGTGTAGCCAACAGGCGTACTTGTCAAATATATATAAAAGCGGGACGAAAACAGTCAAGTGCGACAGGCGGTGCGCATGCGGCCTACGTTTTAAGACCCTGAGTTAGGCTACCGTCAAATCACAGAAAGGTTTTTTCATTTCAGTGGAAGAGTCACTGCCAGCGCAGTCACGATGTTCTATAAAGAAACTGCAACTGTTCATTATGCCCTTTCTCTCAAGTCGTAATGACCAAATTTCGGATTCATTCACAATGCCTTCATCTTTTACTTATGGTCATTTTTGGTTGGCTTCATATGTAAATAAAAGCTATTAATAAACATACTTCTGGTGACTCAGCTTTGTAGCGACTACAGAGACCGTGGAAATAACGTTGATCGATTTGTTCACTTTGCAGCGCATCGGCAAAAACCTTCGAATTCCGAGATGACTGCCTAGCGAGAACCTACAGGGAGGACAGTGGAAACACCAAGAGTCTCCAGAGTGCCACCGAAAAATTGCTGAGCGCGTTCTCCGATATATTTGCTCACCAGGTGGCTTACTCGACGTACCATCGCTCTTTCTTTGAAGGGGCGACAAGGTGCCAGGGGTATTTCTGGAGAGCTCTCGAGTGACCAGGTCCTCTTCATGGTCGTGTGCTACATGAAGTGTACGCTTCTGGGTGCCGTCGGGCCTCAGACTGTGGGCTGCAATAGGGCCGCCAGTAGTTCGGAGGCTTTCGCTCGGACATTCCGCTGCTCTTCGGGGTCCCTCACGAAACCGAACAAGAGGTGCACTTTTTTCACCCAATGAGTGCACCTTCGCGTGCCCGAAGGTCTGCAGTCGAGCCAGAGTTGTCTGTATGTAGTTATGCGCAATAAGACGAGCTGTTGTGGACCCACAAAATCTTTGTTCGTGCGCGCGTATGCCATTCATTATAGAGCCACGATTATGATATCGATTTTCCGAAAATGCTAGTTCGAACACTTTGTTACATTGCGTGTTGCGTTCTACTATCATTGAGAAATGTTTAGGTTTATTTCGTGTTTTATTCTACTCATGTCATTTATTTGAAGATTAGCCTGTGCGTGTTTGTCACCGGTTCAAGTGACGACGGCATGCGGGCCGTTTAGAAATACAGTGGTGTGTTTTGAACGCGTCACATAAAACATGGGTCGTCATTTGAAAAGTATGTTTAAACATTATGTTGCATTCCTTCAATTGGTGTTCAGCAGCTGTTGTAGCCATTCCTGTGAACAACACTTACCTTTCATTCAATGTTCGGCAGTGACTACGGTGACGAGGCCCGTCAACGCAGTACTTTAAAGTGAGGGGCCCGTCACCGTAGTGAAGTCGCAACAATTCTGGTGCCAGTCATAATAGCGATGCAGCTATAGCAATGGGCCTCGTCACCGTAAAGGGATGACAATGGTGAGGGGGGCCGTTACCGTAGTGTAATGGTAAAAATGAGGGGGGGGGGCGTTGCCGTAAGTTTCTAGGTGTTTTAAACGCCACCAACTACCTGCTCTGGTGGCGCAGTGGGTTGACGCGCAGGTTAGGATGTGGTCGTGCCGGAGGTTGTCAGTTCGAAGCCTGTTTTGTTATTTTTTTATATTTACGCACCAATATTGACGTAACTGCTTTCAATGAGTCGTAATTTAGCTTTCTAGCAAGAAAATCACAGCGTAGTTTGTGTCGGTTGTTAGCCCTACCGCGTTGATTTTTCGAGGCACAGTGGGTACGTTGTTAGTGTGCAACATGATGTGTTGTTGGTTTGGACTTGAGTTCGAGTCGCGCTGGCCAACTGAACTTTTCTCTTTTTGTGCTCACAATATTGTTTTGCATAATGTTGCCTATATTAAAGTCAGCATGCTACAGTGGAGCGATGGGATGAGCCGCTCGCCAGCGAGAAACTGGACGATCAGCTGGGTCGAGGTTCTCGCTGATGGACCTGGTTCACTGAGAGTGCGAGTGACCGCAGAGCCCTGGTATGAGCTCAATCGGAAATCAGTATCAATCAGAATGAGTATGAATTGGAAATCATCGGGAAAGATATTCATTTCACGTTGGATGTAAAAGAAAGTGGATAGTTATAGCCCTGTTGAATGAACACGAATAAAATTTAAAAACAAGTAATGATACTTGAAACAATACTGAGAGAAAAAATAAAAAGAGCGCGATTCACGCCGGAGTCCAACGCCAACAACACTGCGCTATGAAATGGACATGGTAGCACTCGGTAACAGCCACTGCAGACAGACATAACTTTCTGGCAGAATTACCTTGAAAAAAAAAGAAAAAATTTAAATCACTTGGAAACTCGATCTGAAGACCTCCATCACGAGATGACTTCTTCTCCAACTGCGCGTCAAGCCACAACGGCCCCAGAAAAGCTCGGCGGTGGCTTCCAAAACGACTACAAATTCACGGCAACGGATCCCCTCATTTTTACCTTTACACTACAGTGACGGGCCTCTTTACTGTAGTCACTGCTTTACGGTGACGGGGCCCGTCGCTATAGCTGCATTGCTATTATGACGGGCCCCATCACTGTTACGGCTTCAGTACGGCGCCGGGCCCCCTCAACTCTAACGATAGTACTACGCTGACGGGCCCCGTCACCATAGTCAAGATCTTAAATATGACGAATGTATATGTGAATACATTTGTTTCTCTATTGAGTGAGCGTCAGAGGATATGGCTGAAACATTCCTGTAGCGTCATGCATAAAGGCATTGAGAGAGCACCGATACAGCGACTCTGTGCATAGTTACGCCGATAGATCCTCCGTCACTTCATTCGCTTCAGCTGCAGCTTTCGTGATCCCTCAACTTGGTATTTCCCGACAGTACAAATTAGATCACAGGTCATCTTCGACAGCTGCAGAACTTGTTGCTATACAGGAAGCCATAAATTTGTGAATGACCAAGCACCGCGTAAATGGACGATTCTGTCTGATGCAAAATCAGTGCTTCAAGCTATCCATTCTTGTTCAAAAAAATTGCCCGCAGATTCCCTCGGGGGAACACTGAGGAGGATGCGGACCATATAATTGGTTAACGGGGTGTTGAAGTGCGACTTACTTGGGTCGATGGCTAAATTGGTTAACCTGGTTGTGAAATGGGGTGTTAAATTGCGACTTACTTGGGTCGATGGCTAAATTGGTTAACGTGGTTGTAGGAGGGGGTGTTAAATGAGTGAACACGTACACACGTATGCGAAAGGGCGGCGCTGGTCGAAGGGACGCCGATCATTGTGTTTGTGGATTCGTTGGAATTCATTTCACCGCGACCTTGGACGTCGACGCGCCGTACAAACCAACCGACGAGCGGCAACTGAGCGAGCGAGCGCCGGCCTTGAGTATATATACAGCACGACGGCGCATGCACTGTCAGCTGTTGAATGTTCTCGAAGCGCGACGCCACATGCGCGTCCACTGGAGAATCAGGACTCAGAAGAGGTCAATTATACAAGTTAGCATTAGGAATCGTCCAAGCATTCGACCTAACACACAGGAGCGGTCACTTGATTACACTCCAGTGGATTTCTGGAGACTGCGGCCTGCTTGGCAACAAAACAGCCGATAGCGAAGCAAGAGTGGCAATACACAACGCTCCTATGTACGTCGAAGTACCGTATTCGCGAAGTGACGTCTACACATTGTTGAGAACGCTCATGCGCGAATGCGCTGCCACTTACTGGTCGCTACCAGATCACCGAAACAAGCGTCTGCGGGAAACAGACCCCAGTATGACTTTTCGTCTTCCAGATAAAATCAGCCAAAGACATGCTAATATACTGCACCGGATTCGCCTGGGCGTAGCCTTCACTCGCCACTACACCCACATAATCGGCCGTGCGGACAGCCCGAATTGTGAGCGCTGCCAAGTGTGCGAAATTATAGATCACATATTTTGTGAGTGTGCATTACACGTGGCGCAAAAAAATGCTAACTGCAACGTTGGCAAGCATCGGACGAACGCCATTAGGTGAAAGCCACATATCGTCAGCAATGAACGACCAAACAGTGTCAAAACCGCTACAAAGGCTGTTTTAGACTTTATAAAAAGCACTGGACTAGATACTAGACTGTAGGGTACTACGCTAAGTGGCTACTGTACATACGCACCACCTCTTCTTGTCCCCATCATCATCCTTCATTCCTCTGTTCTTCCCCCTTTCCTTATCCCCTGTGTAGAGCAGCAGGCTAGAGCGAACTAGCTCAGGCCGACCTCTCTGCCTTCTAATAAATTCTCACTCACTCATTGAGAGAGCCGCCCGTCCTAAAAGGAGGAGACCTAAGAGTTATCCTTGTGCTTTTAAAGATACCGGCACATCGTTGGTAACAGGTCCTCTTCCAAGCTGTAAGTTTTCACTGATCTTTAATACTATGTTGTTGTAAAGATTGCGATATATATGTCACACGAAAACTGTCTTCTAATGAAAGTGTTCGAAAACAAGTGCGCTTATTGCGTTTTCTGTAATTAAATTGCGTTCAAAAGAGAGCCCATGCTGTCTGCTGAAATAACCAGTTTTGGTGCGCGCGCACGCACGCACGCGTGTGTGTGTGTGTGTGTGTGTGTGTGTGTGTGTGTGTGTGTGTGTGTGTGTGTGTGTGTGTGTGTGTGTGTGTGTGTGTGTGTGTGTGTGTGTGGTTTTCCTTCAGCTTGTAGAGCAAGGCGGATTTTCCAGTGCGAATCAACGAGTATGTAAAGAAGTATTGACGCTTTTGTATTTTTTGTCGCACAGGCCGAAGGAACACAGCATACGATACGACCTTTAGGAGGACTATAGTTATGTGATCAATTACATCCGTCATCAGAGCAATATTTTTAAAGCTCTGAACAAGTATTCGTATGAGACAATACCAGACGACAGGCTGTAAATAGTTTCACACGTCCAAGATTTGATTTGATCCACCGTCAACACCTTCTCCACATTCTTTAAAATCGATAGCATTGAGCTCGTTTCGCAGAAATTTCGGTGTCGGCGTCGTTGGTTGCGAGTAAAATATAATCTTTTGCGTGACGGAAAAATTGAGGGAGGCGCAAAATAAATTATAATAGGGTCAGAGGGAGAATAAAACCAGGCCGATCGCAGGGTAATGTGGTGTTTTACCCCACAGCCTTGCGTTTGCTTATAAATACACTTAAAATACCTTCCCCTGCTTGAAAATACAGTCAAAATAATGTCCATGCTTCACAAACCCACGCGTTCCGCGTACAGGCTTCACAATGCAACAAGTAGTATTGCAGTAATTTTCCGCGGTGCAGGCGTACATCGCCATTGGACGTCAGAATAGGTGGCTAATATAACGACTTCCTAGTTTAAGGTCGGTCACCTATTGCAAAAGGCAAACATGACTGCGCGTTCCTTAATGCGACGTAGTTGGCATAGCAAGTTGAAAAAGATTTCACGTATAATGCATGCACATAATTGCTCATCGCTTAAGTTAGGCCACCGATTACACGAATGCACCCATGTACGAAAGCTTCACACACAAGTCGCATTCAAATTCAACGACTACACTGCAGCAACCCACAATTTATAGGCTTGATGAGTGATGTCATGCATTAAAAAGTATACACTATGGGACATGATATCGCTCAAGGGTACCTGAATTTATTATTCCTCTTTGGAATGCAAAACATTTCTTCGCGAACTTCAGTGACCTTGTGCGTATCTATCTATCTATCTATCTATCTATCTATCTATCTATCTATCTATCTATCTATCTATCTATCTATCTATCTATCTATCTATCTATCTATCTATCTATCTATCTATCTATCTATCTATCTATCTATCTATCTATCTATCTATCTATCTATCTTAGCCGCTTACGTTTGGGTGCTCTCGTGGTCACCCCCTTAAAAAAAGGATGGGGCTAGAAAAATAGTAGGCAACCAGACTTTTGATAATTTAGGCCACCTATAGGAGTGCTTTCATTAACATGTGTATTGTGTTGATGATGATGATGTTGCTATATGGTGTTTTTTTGGCGCAAGGGCCATTTGATGGCCAAAGAGCGCCAGTTCATGGGACAAGAGATGTGGACAATGATTGTGATTAGCGGCTGTATAAGGGCCATAAAATTCCTCGCGGTAATGCGGGTAAAGACATACAATTAATAAAATCATGACCATGCCGTGAAAGGTGTGTGTGGTGTGAATGAATGACAAAAGTTAATGATAATAAAAACGATGATGGACATGTATGGCATTAGCACAAGTGCCTCACTCGTTCATATCCTTGCGTCCAAGGGCCGTGAGGCAAGTGCTTTATTGTGTATCCACCACAGCGAAAACCTCTCCGGAGAGGTCGTGCTACGGAATGCCCGGGTATATGACATGAAAGCTATGAATTTCTTTTAAAAACGCTAAGAGTGATTTATGACTAAAAAGCGGTTCGCAACGGACGAGCATTGCGGGGTGTAAAGGTATATGCTGTCGGTAGGGTGCTAGAAAGTGTTGTTTTCTTAGAGTGTCCAATTGTTTGCACTGAATTAAAATGTGAAGAACTGTTAGTGCTTCACCACATCTGTCATACAATGGTGGATCGCCACCGGACAAAAGATATGAGTGTGTCGTGTATGTGTGTCCTCTCCTGAGCCTCGTTAATGTTACCTCTGTATGACGTGATTTTGATACTGGTGGCCAATGGCCAAGGTGTGGCTTGATAACGTGTAGTTTGTTTTGTGTGCTTGTATGCCACTTGCTCTGCCAGTAGTCCCTGAGCTTTTGTTTGAGAGACGGCTTAAGATCAAGGGCCGGGATTGATATGGATGTAATGGCGGTGCTTTCAGGGACGGATGGAGCAAGCTGATCCGCCATCATATTGCCTTGAATCTCACGGTGCCCTGGCACCCAGCACACTACAACATGTTGTTTGAGTGTGAAGAGTGTGCTTAAGATAGAGTAAAGTGAGGCGAGGACAGAGTTTTTTGTTTTTTAAGATTGTGCAGAGCCGTTACCACAATGAGAGAGTCTACATAAATTACTGCATTTTGTATTTGCAATTGTTTGATGTGTTTAGCTGCCACAAGTATCGCGTAGGCTTCCACTGTGAAGATACTTGTGCCTGGATGTAGAGGGCCAGCATCCGAAAAGGAAGGGCCAACAGCGGTGTAGGACACAGAGGAGTCAGACTTAGAGGCATCTGTAAAGAACTCAGGACGTGTGTGTTTGTGTTGAAGTTCCAGGAAGTATGTTCGAATACGGGCAATAGGCGCATGTTTAGTAATTTCTAAGAAAGACACATCGCCATCTATAGTCTGCCACTGCCACGGTGGAAGGTATGCTACAGGAGCCATTAAACTGTGTTCGAGTGACACTCCAGTGTCCTCAACTAGACCCTTCAGGCGAACTGAGAAGGGCTGCCTCATCGAATGCCTGTTTTGAAACAGAATAGAGCTCGACAAATCATTAGTAGTGGAGTATGAGGGGTGCTTCTTGTCTGCTTTCACCTTAAGAAAATATACAAAGGATATGTAAGTTCTTTGTAGATGAAGCGACCATTCATTTGACTCAACGTAAAGGCTTTCTAAAGGGCTGGTGCGAAAAGCACCCGTAGAAAGGCGGATGCCCGAGTGGTGCACGGGATCAAGCATCTTCAAAGCACTTTGAGTCGCAGACTGATAAACGAGGGCCCCATAATCTAGGCGGGTGCGAATGAAACTTCTATACAGGTTCATGAGACATTGCCTGTCACTACCCCACGTAGTACGTGACAACACTTTTATAACAATCACGGCTTTTAAACATTTTGTTTTTAAATACTTTATGTGTGGTACGAAGGTCAACTTGTTGTCCAAGATTAAGCCTAGGAATTTATGCCCCGCATTCACAGACAGACGTTGGCCGTTCAGTTCAATGTCGGGTTCTGAGTGCATGCCTCTCTTTCGGGAGAACAAGACACACGTGCTTTTTCCTGGGTTCAGCCGGAATCCGTTTTCCTCTGCCCATTTGGAGACCTTGTTTAAACCTAACTGAACCTGCCACTCACACATTGCTAGGTTGCATGACTTAAAGCCAAGCTGGACGTCATCGACATATGTGGAATAGAAAATGTTGCGGGGGATGGACAGGTGCAAGGAATTCATTTTATTAATAAAAAGTGTACAACTAAGTCCACCACCTTGCGGTACTTCTGTTTCTTGCACAAATGTTTGCGAGAGTTACTTGTCCGATTGGACAAGTAACTCTCGATTATGGAAAGCATTCTACCGCGCACACCCAGGTGAGACAAGTCTCTTAATATGCCAAAACGTCATGTTGTGTCGTAGGCCTTCTCGATGTCGAGAAACACAGAAAGCAAGTATTGTTTGTGGACGAAAGCGTCTCGGATCTGTGCCTCGATACGCACCAGATGGTCGGTGGTGGATCTACCTTCTCGCCCCGCCGCGGTGGTCTAGTGGCTAAGGTACTCGGCTGCTGACCCGCAGGGCGCGGGTTCAAATCCCGGCTGCGGCGGCTGCATTTCCGATGGAGGCGGAAATGTTGTAGGCCCGTGTGCTCAGATTGGGGTGCACGTTAGAGAACCCCAGGTGGTCTAAATTTCCGGAGCCCTCCACTACGGCGTCTCTCATAATCGTATAGTGGTTTTGGGACGTTAAACCCCACATATCAATCAATCTACCCTCTAGAAACCCACACTGAAATTGGTCGAGCAGATTGTGTGTTTCAAGGAAATGTAAAAGTCGGCGGTTTATCATTTTTTCAAAAAGTTTACAAAGGCAGCTGGTTAGTGCAATGGGCCTATAACTTGAAACTGAGGAAGGGTCCTTGCCCTGTTTCAAAATAGGGATAACAATAGCCTCTTTCCAGGAAGCAGGGATGGCGCCTGAAAGCCAGATAGCATTGTATAGAGAGAGTAAATTTTTTCGCGTTTTAAGCGGCAGGTTTTTCAACATTTCATATGGGACAAGGTCGTAGCCTGAAGCGGAATTACTGCAAGAGTTTAGTGATGTTTGTAGCTCAGCTAAGTTGAAAGGTTGGTTGTATGCCTCGTAATTTGTGCACTTGAATTCTAGTTCCTGCTTTTCTATCTTTGCTTTGTATCTTTGGCAAGCTTGAGTGTAGTGTGACGAGCTAGACACCTGCTCGTAGTGTGCACCGAGGAAGTTCGCTTGATCTTCCAGGCTGTCACCCTGTGTGTTTACGAGTGGGAGTGAGTGTACTTGTCTTCCTGCTACCCTACGAACCATGTTCCAGACTTTAGCCTCTTGTGGATATGAATTTATCCCTGATAAAACTTGTGCAAGCTTTCTTTTCTGGCCTGCCGACGCGTTCTCCTGCCTCGAGATTTTATTTTCTTAAAGCTCTGAAGGTTTTTCGCTGCCGGCGAGTTGCGCAGCAACCTCCATGCCCTGTTCTGTTCCTTTCGCGCATTCTGACACTCAGTGTTCCACAACGGAACGTGTCCTTTGCCGGGCAGTCCAGATGTTTGTGGAATGCACTTGGTTGCTGCGTCAGTAAGAAAAGTCGTGAAGTACTGCACAGCTTCATCTATGCCTAATCCGCATATGTCAGTCCAATTTAAGTGAGTAAGCTTTTGAAATTGTTCCCAGTCGGCTTTGTTTACCAGCCATTTGGGAACATGTGGAGGACATTTATTTATTATTGGTGTACTCAAAACTAAAGAGAAATGGTCACTTCCGTATGGATTATTTATGACTTTCCACTGGAGTAATGGTACAAGTGAAGAAGATACGATACTGAGGTCTATGGAAGAGTAAGTTTTGTTGGCAAGGTTATAGTATGTTGCCTCTTTCCTCTTCAACAGACAAGCAACCGATGAAATGAGGAATTGTTCAATAAGACGACCTCGTGCATCACAGCGAGAGTCACCTCACAGACCATTATGTGCGTTCAGGTCCCCAAATACCAGATATGGGTCAGGTAGTTCGTCTATTAAAGACTGGAATAGAAGTTTTTCAAGACGGTGGTGCGGATGTATGTACAAAGAGCAGACTGTGACAAATTTGTTTAGAATAACTGCTCGGACAGCCACCGCCTCGAGGGAAGTTTGAAGGGGTAATTGTGTACATGCTATACCTTGCCTAACTATAACCACTACACCACCGGATGGTGGCATGGCATCATCTCTATCCTTTCGGAAGATTACGTAGTTACGTAAAAATTTTGTGTTTGCTCGTTTTAAGTGCGTCTCTTGTACACACAGCACTCTTGGATTGTATTCAAGGAGGAGTCCTTGTAAGTCATCGAGGTTTCGAAGAAGGCCTCGGATGTTCCACTGTAATATTTCTGTCTGCATATTTAAACAATAGAGATGCTGCTGTGTGTACAAAGAGTATTCTGTGTTGAAGTGAGCTCGTTAATTCAGGTGGCAGGACGGTCGTCCGGCCCCGTTATTGGCTTTTTGCTTTTCTTGGCGCGCTCCAAGGAGGCGCGCCGCTCTTTCGGTACCACGGGTACCGTTGTATCCATTGCCTCCTCAGAGGCACTGGATGCCCGCGCATGCGAGCTGGTGGTTTGGATTTTAGGCCTCGCCAAGTGAGGTGAGGCCTTGAAACCAGAGGACCCTGGAGTTTCCGGCCTCGATTTGCTTGGAGGCGGAGTAGACTGAACTACTGCCGCCTTGGGGGCAGGCGCCACAGCCGATGGCTCGCTCTGCGCTGGCCGAAGGGGTGGCGAGGGCTGGTGCGGCGTTGTTCCCTGGCGCACCGCATCAGCATATGTAGCGCCATAAAATTGCGACACTCTTCGTCTTGTTTCCTTGAATGTGATATTTTTTTTAATTTTCAATGTGATGATTTCTTTTTCTTCTTTTTCCAAAATGAGCAAGACCGTGAGTATGCGGCATGATTTCCGCCACAGTTAACACAGTGTGATGGTTCTTCGCAATTGTCGGAATTGTGGCCTGACACTCCACAATGTGCCCAAGTTTGGTGACCACGACAGCTTTGTGAGCCGTGGCCGTACTTCTGGCATTTAAAACAACGACGTGGGTTAGGTATGTATGGTCTGATCGACGTCTTAGTGTACCCTGTTTGAATACTTTCTGGCAGATTACTGGAAGCGAACGTGAGTATTAGGTGTTTTGTTGGTGTTACCTTGTTGTCTCTTCTAATGGTGATACTTTGTACATTGGTCACATTCTGACTCTTCCACCCCTTCAGAAGTTCCTCTTCAGTCAAGCCGAGCAAATCAGCATCAGATACTACTCCACGGGTTGTGTTCATAGATCTGTGTGGCGTTACAGTGATGGGAGTGTCACGAAAAGTTGAAAGATTCTGTAGCTTTTCAAACTGTTCTTTTTCTCTAACTTCAAGGAGGAGGTTTCCGCTGGCCATTTTGGTAACTTTGTACCCGCCTCCAAGAGTTTCTGTGAGACATCTGGCTACTACAAAGGGGGATACAGTTCTGGCTTGCTTGCTGCTAATCTCAATATGTATAACATAAAAATGGCGAAAGTTTTCACTTGATCGGTTGTAAAATCCTAAGTCTTCGGTGCGTACGTGCTTTGAGGCGGTACGATCACTTAATAAGAGAAATTCTCTATGCATGTCAGTTTAATTTTCTTCAGAAGCGTTGGCGGCCACCCACCACGGAGCCCAACGAGGGGACGCTACAAGTTTGCGGATGCTAAAGCTGCAGACGCCAGCCGTACAACGCTACTATAACCCAATGCGCCTAGGCCAAGGTAGGCTATTTGCACAGGGTGAACCCTAGCCGCCAGGAAGTTTGGAAGTAGGCAGAAGAGAGTAGAAGACAGGACAGATAAATAGTGAGAGATAAAGACGAAGATGTAGGGAGAGAGAGATAGGAAACGGAGACTGCCGATTTCCCCTGGGTGGGTCAGCCCAGGGGTGCCGTCTACGTGAAGCCGGGGCCAAAGGGGTGTGTTGCCTCTGCCGGGGGGCCTTAAAGGTCCAATCACCCAGCGTGTGCTCAACCCCCAGGATCCCCTTTTCGCCGGACATGGCAAAAGCCACGCACGGCTAGGCGTGGGAGAAGTAGAAACTCCCCCGTTAGCTCGGGTCCGTGGTGTCGCTACACACCAAACGCCTGCTTTCACAGGCGCCCCTGCGGGGTTGTGTATTGTGTGTAGTTATCATGTGTATAGGTATCGTGCGTAGGTACCGTGTGTAGATATCGTGCATATTATAGATATCAAGGATAGATATCGCGTGTAGATATCGTGTGTAAAAATAAAGGTTAAACAAATGTGTAGGTCACTGGACCAGATCTGTGTGCAGCATCTACTCGAGTGTATACCTCGTTTGCCGCTACCATGGTGATTGCTTTCATTCTGCCTCACCTTGCATGTACCAAAGGCCCTGTACGGGGCATCGACTCCAAGTCCAGCGCAGACCCGAGAGAGGCTCTTTCCAAATGGCGTCTTTTCGATTTACCGATGTAATCGCCTAGTCAACAACGAGATTACCCTAACCTAAACTGTCACGCATTATTTGTCGGCACAACATGCCTGTCAGAAATAAAGTTAAGGTCACTTTTCGCGTAGAGCCCCTTGCTTTCGCCTGTTGCAATGCAAAAACTTCTGGAGATTTGGCCACAGTGCGGGAGAATGATAATCGAACCTTCCCTGCCGCGCCTGCGGATAGAGTCCTTCTTTGGTTGAGAAACAATGCCTCAGATGGTGCAAAGAGTCAAGACAAGCACAGAATCTTTAGTATCAGCCATTACCAGCGATGCCACTTAGCTCCATAATGTAGTGTTGGACGAACTTTCTGCATCTGTAGGCAAAGCTGAACAGTCGAAGCCAGTGCTACAGGTGCACTTACACAGACATACGCCTCAGCCGAGCAAAAGTGCTGCAATGGATATCGAAATCGATATGCGAGCTCATAAACGTACCAGATCCCCTATCCCCACCGATCTTAAGTAGAATGCTAAAAGGAATAAATCAGCTCAGTGGCATCACTGGTAATGGCTGATACTAAGAGTCTGTGCTTGTCCGAACTCCTTGCACTATCTGATTTGATAGAATTTGCGTCAAATAGTCACACAGGCTGTATTTGACCTTATCCATACCCTTAGCAACAATTTTTTTCTCAGCAGTATCCATAGCCTCCGATCTATTTGAATGTATACTTGAAGTGTGGTTTGCCGTAATGCCAGAACATCTAAAATTCCTGTCTCTAACGATGTCAGTGGCTTCGCTTCGCGAACAGCTGCGGCAGTCAATAATTTCCAGAATTTGAACCTACTGAGAACGAGCAGAACAGTCAGAGATGTATGTGCAGTGACTCCCTCCACAGAGACACTTTTCTGCCATTTCAGTACAATCGTTTGAAGAATGGCTCTATCCGCAGGCACGGCAGGGAAGGTTCGATTATCATTCTCCCGCGCTGTGGCCTAATCTCTCCTACCAGGGCTAGGCAGGGGGGCGTTTCCGAAGGTCTTACAAAAGAAGACAGCACCGTTGGACTGGCATCAGAGCAGATCCGGCAGCCGCGCGGGCACGCTCGCTAACGCTGCCCTGTTTTTTCTGCAGGCAATGCTCAGGAAACTGTCTTCAACTGTATGCAAGCTAACGTGGTCTTCGCCAGCT